>APFE030311188.1:0-22493 GCA_000404065.3 Pinus taeda | reverse complement strand
TTCCTCCGTGTGACCTTAGCAATTATAGTTTTCAACAGATTTGATCCAAGTTGTTGACCTTGCCTTTTTATCTTTGTGTTTGTTCCTGTAGAACCTACCTCTCACATACCTTGGAACTTCACATACAACACTTGAGCAATCAAACTTAAACAGTTTGGAACTCTATGTTGGACAAACCAACCGAGATCCATCTTAATTCTGGATCTACCAAGTGCCAAGAGGGATCAAATGTCTTGAGATGTAAACTGCCTTTAGAGTGAAAAGATATTTTATCCCTCTCAACCCTTGGTAGATTCGGAGTTAAGATGGATCTAGGCTGGTTTAATTTCTCCTTTTAATTATGTTATATTCCACTTGAATATCATGTGTCAATACCATGGGTTCCCATAAACCTAGACCTCAAAAACCCAGTAACTTGACCATGTCCATTTTTCCCAATAAACTTACTTTGCTACCATCAAAAACTTACTTTCAAGTTTTAACTCATCCACCATTTTCTTACCAACCACTGATAGTCTACTAACCACTCTTGGTGGCATCCATAGCTAAATTTTTATTTGTCTTCTCTATAGTTCGACTTCCTAAAGTGATCCACTCTTGGCTAACTCTACTACCAATATTGCGCTAGCTACACTCTGAGGTACTTTCCTCTATTTTCTTCTATAGGCTACCATTTCAAGCCCTATCCATAATTTAAATAAAACATTTCTACAACATATTCCTAAGGATTCTATTAAAAATATATTTTAATGCTTGGTTTGGTTGTTAATCTATTGATGGCATTAATGGAGAGCCACCTGTTAGAATATAAGGCTTACAAAGTTAGATACTTCGACTAAAAGGTAGGAATTTAGGTTATTTTTTTCTTTTATGGTTTTGAACAAATGTAGTGTCTTATAAATAAGCTATGCCATCTCTCAAAATCTATATAAGGGAGGTGAATCCCATTGTAATACACACTCTAGTTATTCATAATATCATAGAATTATTGTGTTTGTTCTTCCTTGTGTTTATTTATGTGTCTCAACCCTATCTAAGGTTTTGTCATTTAAGTGGTTTAGTTCTTATTGTAATATGGTATCAAAGAAGCATAAATTGTGGACATTAGAGGTTGTTTTGATTGGAATGTTAGATGCTTATTGATCTAGATCATATTGCTTTTGAACATGATTTAAAGCCATACCTGCCAGACACAACTACCATGTATTTAAGTCCATGCACCCAGCGTGATCTGTTTTATCTCCATGGATCTACAGCGAGTGTCCACCTTGAAGGAGGTATCCATGACCCTATGTATATCCCTAGCTCCACGCTTTCAAGGGATCTATGATCTATTGTCTGCCATTTCAGATTTGAGCTACCTACACACAGGGAGTGCAGACGAGATGTCACTTTTAGTCAACGTCGATTGGACATTGTATATATGAAAGAGAACCTAATCGTCTTGAAATTGGGACATATGTAAGCAACCACATATCACTTTTCATTGTAGCCACCATATGTGACTGTTGCAGCAGCCATTTTGGCTATAAATCTCACTCACGGGAAAGTGAAAAGGATGTTGCATGAAGCCCTAGCCATATCTATTTCCCACATTGTGAAACATGGGTTCATTTTCTTCTTCATTTCTTGTCCGCAATTTCTTATAGCCAAAAGGAAGAAGAAATATACTATGTGAGATATCTTAAGTTGTCATTTTCATTCTACATGAACTACCGTCCTTTTGACATTTATCATTTATATGTAGAACGGATTATATGATCTTCCTTGCCTCTTATATGAGCCTCCTTTATTCATGTGAAACTTCCACTGTAAAGGAAAAAAAAATAGTCTACTATGATCTAGCAGGTTTTAGATACGTATTAGATAGATTTCAATGTATTCTAGATGGTTTTTATTAAGGTTTGGGATAGGTTTACCATTCCAGTAATCTCTTATCAATATTTTCAACAAATCAAGAAAAGTCTGCTAGGGTTTCCATAAAGTTTTTTTTTTTCAATGGAAATTCCATTAGAAAGATACTCTAGTCTTAATTTCCACACCTAAAAGTAAAATTCATGGCAGCTATTGAATAAATTTATGGAGAATAGTATGTGGGAATGTGGAGATTAGTAAATGGGGATGAATAATTTCTTATAGATCCATATAAATTACTAGAATGGCAGAGGAGAGATGGTAAAGCCAAAATTATTAATTTTCTTTCTCTCTTACACTCTAAGGTGCATCATCTAGATCTGGAAAAATCATCCAAGAAAATCTAGGATAATCTGAATAAACTGTGGAGAAAAAGTAGAAAATAAAAGTTTTCTTTAAGGCTTCAATTATTTAAATTCAAGATGTTTGATGGAGTCACTATGTCTAACCGCAAGCATTTTGAGGTCTCTTGTTAGACAGTGAGTAGAATTCAATGCTACAATAGATGAAGAGTATGCCAAAACCAATTTTTTAAACCTTTCGCCTTCTAAATATAGCAGCATCATTTTTAATCCTAGTTAAATACCTTTGCAAATTTTAAAAGACATGATTTCAACTCTCTTAGCAGAAGAAAATAGGGCAACCGAAGGAGATTCAAAGGGATATTTTCAACTAGAAACGACATTATACTCAGAAAAGGATGGAAAATAAAATGATAGGTAATAGTTTGAGTGAGTGTTACTACTATGGAAAAACAGGTCATACAAAAATTAATTGTGAATCCCATACCAAAACCTGTCACTAATGGTCATTAATTCTGCACATGAAAATATGCTACAAAAAAACCACTCAACTGTTGAACGTCAAATCTAAATTGTTGATGTATACCCTCGCATTTATTAATAGAAATGAAAAGGGAAGACTAGGGCATACAAAATTATATCTAAATCATAGATATATGGATATTCAAGGGGATGATGTGGTGCAATCCAAACCAAGAGTTTAGATTACCTTGGGGTCTGCACCACAACTAAAGGTCGAAGTCCAAGACAAAAAAGTTTCTAAAAATAAAAGTGTACTATCCTCAACATGCTATCTACTTTGACTGGAGATTAAGGACATGGACAACCTTATGTTGTCCCTACCCTACCTAAAATTGTTGCACATATGCACACTAATTGATAAAAGGAAAATTTAGGGTTGTACCCTCTTGTCGTTTAATCATGGCTGCCATCATTTACAAATTAGATATGTTGCTGATGTAATAGAGAGCACCAAATATGTTGTATGTACTCTAGCACAATGAATATTATCATAGGCACACACTCTAATAGGTTATTGAACATGTAATTTTAAGCATATGTGGTTATAAGTTGTGATTCCCTAATAGAAGTTATAAGGATCAAACCTTGTAGTAACATGCATACTTGCATGTATATTGTAACCACTAGAAGTTGCTCATAACAAGATGTTAAAAGCATATTCCATGTGGTTACAATGATAGAAACCTATAACTAATATTACGACCCCTCGCTCCAAAATGGTATGATATTGAGGAAACAATAAAAATTCGTCCTTCAAGTCACAAAGAGACCATGAATAGTTTCAAGACAACAATGAATAAGATTTATGGTTTAGATTAAGAAGAAGCATCCATTGTCTAAACTCAATTTTCCCTTCTTTTCTTTTCACATGGATATGCCAATCTCACACAATTGAGGCTTTGTGTGATGGGCATTGTGGCAGAGATCCAATAGGTGGGTGGAAAGTTCATGTTGTACTTGCCCAGGTGATGCAACGATTTTCTATACAAGTTCTCACACAATTAGCTAGTTCACATCCCCTAAGAAAGGGGTTGGAGTAATTATCGTTCAGTGAAGAGGAAAAATTGCGATTTGCATAAAACTTTATTTATATTCACAGTATCTATCATCCTCTTTCTTAGGAAGACATTGAGTACAACAAAGATACTTCTCAAAAGTAGGACCAATAGAAGTTCCACACATAGTACTGCAATATTACAATCATGCAAAGATAGGTACATTGTGATCAATCGAGACATAGTTTTGGCATCACAGTTAATAAGGTATTAAGCACTATGTAACTCAGAGATGGGTATTGTGACAAAATCAACAATTCTCGTCCCAACCATTGACATGCTGCCAACCCTGTAGTTGTCCCCCCTAGCTTGTGTAATATGTTCCATTTCCCAGACCTCCATGGATTTCATAGGTCTAATCTGACCTCCAACCTCATGGCATAAGGTATTTAGTTATAGGCTGGTGTAAGAGTTCCAGAGGCATGCTTCCTCCACCCTTCAACCCATGTGGAACTCGAGAGATATGTATCCCACCCACTAGTCAGTAAGGGATTCCAGGGAGCAATGTCTCCACCCTCTAATGAGAAAGGGATTCCAGAGATCAACATCTCCACAGTTTAGACAAAATGGATTCCAAAGGTGTTGTATCCACCCTAACCATGCTCAAGGTTTCAAGAGACCCATCCCCAACCTATGTACCAAGTTGGAACGATATGGAATTAACCAACCTCTTATCAAAAGCCTTTTCCCTCTAATGTGACCACTATAGTTAATTTCAGCCATAGAACCTACAGGGCTTATTCAGGAAGCTTTCCAGAGGAAAATACTTCCCATTCCATGAATTTGGTCAGAATCTTGGTGCCCAAAAAAATATTCAACTAGCACAAACACAAAGAGAAGATCAAATATAATTATATTAAAAAAAGGGTCTCGCTAATTCATCTAATTAACTAAGGTCAACTTCTCTGCAACACGAATTTTCCTCAAAATCATTACACACAGAAATGCCAATTCAAAATCCTAAACTTTGAGCCAATGTATCCCCTTTATTTTGTGTCTCATGTTGAGCTAAAACTATACGTAACTGTACCAAGCACGAGTTGCTTTTTTGAGACCGTACAACGCTCGCTTGAGTCTACACACATGAGACTCCCAATCAAATGTCTCAAAACCTTTTGGTTGCTTGATGTACATCTCCTCCTCAATAACCCCATTGAGGAATGTTGTTTTTACATCCATCTGGTGGATCTTCCACCCCATATTTGTAGCTAGAGCAAGAATTGATCTAATGGACAAGTACGTTGCTACAAGAGAAAAGGTCTCTTTATAGTCAATTCCATCAACTTGAGAGTACCCCTTGGCCACAAATCTGGCCTTATATTTCTCTATGCTTTTGCTTATTTCTTATTTCACCTTGAAGATCCATCTTGAACCAACTGTTGATTTATATGTTAGTCTTGGGAGCACTTCCCAAAGACTATTCTTTGTAATGGATTCATATTCCTCCACCACTGCATCAACACATACATGTTTCTCTATTGCTTCCTCAAAATAGGTGGCTCAATCTCTATAACCTCAATCATAAGAGCCATGTAGCCAGTGTACCTCTCAGGTGACCTCCTTTGTCTATGCAAATTTGAAGGAGCTCCCACATTCTCCCTCGCATCCTACACAAGATGATCACCTTCCTTGTTTCCTTTTTTCCTTCTCTGGATGGTTCTACTTGCATGAATGTCTCTACTCTCTGCTCCTCAATTTTTGTTTGTTTCACAACTTCCTAAGGCTCCTCCTTTGGAGCTAAAATCTCCTCCTCTAGTGGGATCCAAAACTCCCTCTCAAGAGAGCACTACATTGCTTTCTCCTCATTAAAATTTACATCCCTTCGCACAAATATCATTCTGAGGGATGGCATTTACACATGATAGTTGTGGGTAGTTTCTGTGTAACCAACAAATACCACCAATTCTATAGTCGGATCAAGCTTATTCCTTGATTCTTTGGAGATATTGTAGTAAACAGAGGCTCCAAAAATATTGGAGTGTGCCACATCTAACTTTCTCCCCGAAAAAACCTCCTCTAGTGTAATCATGCCAAGAATCTGATGAGGACTTCGATTATGCAAATATACTATTGTATTGCATGACTCAACCCATAAATGCAGAGGTAAGCCTTGGTCATGCAATATCACCCTTGTTTCTCCCACAATGTTATGGTTCTTTCTATCAACCACCCCATTTTGTTGTGGGTTTTGGGGTAATGTCAATTCTGATTGAATTCCTTCTTTCACACAATTTTTTTAAAATTCATTCAACACATACTCACCTCCATTACCGCTCCTTAGAACCTTCATCTTATTGTTGGATTCTTTCTCAACTAATGCCTTGAATTTTTTATATACCTAGGGGGGGATAATATGGGGTACAAATGGATGTACCCAAGGTAATAATGTAATAATGGGATGGGCCATAGTAATAAATAAGGTGGTTAACCCATATCATGTAAGGGACCACAAGTAGTTAGTAATAATGTAATGGGCCCATAGTATTAATTCGATGGTATGAGGGAACCATGGTAATGACCCATGGTATTGTATGTATGAGGTCTATATAGAGGCTAGAGACTCCACATAGAGAGAGGTCAAGGAATATTGTATGAATAGGCATATGGATTGTGGAGTGTTCTCCTTCCTTAAGGAGTGAATGTATGGTGTTGCCCTACCTTAAGGCTTTTGATAAATAAAGAAGAATTTCTATATATACCTCTATCTTATTATTTCTGGGTATATTTGCATTATCTTATATTTTCATATCAGATCTATAACAAGTGGTATCAGAGCACTTTCTTAGGAAAAAGTGGAGATTTTTTCTTTTTTGCAGGAACTTTTTGGGGCGGTGAGTTTGCATATTAGATCTATACGTTTCGGGGAAAAATATACAAAATATAATTGTATATTTAGATTTTTTGTGAAAAAATACCCGATTTAAAAAAAAATCGGTCGAATCGGAGTCTGGATGAAGGAGATATCGCTGATTTAGAAATCAATGGTGTTGCAGACAATTTTTTGGGGCAGCGAGTTTGTGGCACAGATCTGAACATCTTGGTGCAAGATCTTCAAAATCTAATTGCAGATCTGGATTCTTTGTGAAAAAATACCCAATTTCAAAAAAACAATCAGTCGAATCGGAGTCCAAATGAGGGAGATATCGCTGATTTAAAATCAGCTCTTTGTTTTTGCAGAAATTTTGTTGACGACGGGAGAGTTGCAGCACACATCTGAAATTCCAATGCCTGGATCAAGATTTCTATCACATGGGTAGATGTAGAATGGTTGTTCCATTTCCAAAAATAGGTCATAATAGGGATTCTTAGCAATATTGATAGAATTGTGGCCATTTCAAATTTTCGCCAATTTTTTTTTCATGATGGCGAGCCTATATCAGAATTTGAGGGACTTGTATAAATCTGATGGCTCCCATCCATCCAAATGGCTAGCACAAATGGAGAAATATTTCCAATTGAATTACATCTATGATCATGTGACTTAGCTGAGTGTGGGAAAAATGTACTTGGACAATGAAAGATGGAAATGGTGGCAATGGCATCAACGTGGCTATGGAAGGACCCTGACTTGGGACACATTCAAAAAATCTCTTATGGACCACTTTGACCATAAATCTAATCTTGTGGATAAGCTCACATAGACAAAAACACAGCCTAGCAAAGATTTTATTTTTACAGGAAAGAAGGAAACCAAGAAACCTAAAGGGTTATTTTCTACTGGTATCTCCTTATTGCATGTTCATGGATTGATTCAGAAAGAGAAGATCATTGTTTCTATAAATCCTATTTGTAAGCATAATTTTATCAATGTTAATTTGGCAAAAAAATTGCAAGTTCCAGCAAAACACATTAAAAATACACAGGTGGATGATGAGGATGTTCAAGTGTATAAGGATTTAAAGATTTCTATGGATAAGTATGTGTTGCATGGTGATTTTTATACTTCAGAGACGGATAAAATGGATGTTGTTTTGGGATACCCATGGATGGAATCGGTGGGTACTATAAATATTAATGTGTAGAAGAAATTCCTGAAGCTCTGGTATAAAAAGAAGAAAATTACATTACATGATATTTCCATTAATAAACAGGTAGAGTCCAAGGAGGCTAAAGTAGAAGATTTTCTAGGGACTGACATATCAGATGATGAGCCAGTGATGATCGATAATCAAACACAAACAGAGGCTAAATTAGAAAAGGTTATAGGAGCTATGGTTGAAGTAATATTGGAAAATAAGACACCACAACAGGCACCACAACATAACACTCAGGCTCTAGTAAGGGGTGAATTAAAGAAAAAGACACCACGGGTTAAAACTTAAACATATCATCACCCACATCACCCTGTAAGACAACAACCAACAAGATGGCAACCAATTAGCCACAAGAACAACAACCCCCGCAGGACAAATAGAGAGGAGCAAAGATCCACCTACTACACAACCACACAGAAGAGCTACCACATTCAACTTCCATCTCAAGCGAGCGAGGCACCAGCAAGATCGAGGGTTCACCTTTGTCTTGGATGGCTAGATGCACATGCATGGTACCAGTGGACTATTCTTTTGAGTAGATCTTATTATTTGTGTTCTTCCCATGTTTCGGGGACGAAACATGCTAAGGGGGATGGAATGTTATATACCTAGGGGGGATAATATGGGGTATAAATGGAGGTACCCAAGGTAATAACGTAATAATGGGATGGGCCATAGTAATTAATAAGGTGGTTAACTCATATCATGTAAGGGACCACAAGTAGTTAGTAATAATGTAATGGGCCCATGGTATTAGTTCAATGGTATAAGGGAACGATGGTATTGACCCATGGTATTGTATGTATGAGGCCTATATAGAGGCTAGAGGCTCCACATGGAGAGAGGTCAAGGAATATTTTATGAACATGTGTATGGCTTGTGGAATGTTCTCCTTCCTTAAGGAGTGAATGTATGGTGTTGCCCTGGACCTTAAGGGTTTTGATCAATAAAGAAGCACTTCTATCTATTTCTATCTTCTTATTTCTTGGGTTTCTTTCCATTATCATATATTTCTGGGTTAGATCTATAACAAGTGGTATCAGAGCTCAAGAAAGTGCTACAAACTTGGAGAATGTTTCATCTTCTTTCACATGAAGAATATCTAACACCTCCATGAGAAGTCATTAATAAAAATGACAAAATATTTGTGTCTCGTAGTGGACTCTGTAGAGAAAGGTCCACGAACATCAGAGTGGATCCTTGCTAGGTGTTGGGTGTGGGATCCCCCAAGGGCAGTTTTGGGGCTAAAAACCCATATTTTGGTCCAATTTTGTAATCCAAGTATAAAGACTCTGCATGTTGTGGTCACAGAGAGCGTAGGTGTTAAAGAGTCATAGGGTTGCTCGCCCTTATTTTGGTAATGTAATGTTGGCTGTAAATATATACCCATGGTCCACAGACCATGGGATTGTATAAATAAAGCTAAACTCTAAGTAGTTTGATAGGAATGAATAATCATGAAGGATTGAGTCATAGTGTTAGAGAAGAAATCTAAGTTTGGGTCATAGCATAGGTAAAGGCTCTATAGCTGAGTGCATAGAGACCTAGAAGTCCACAACTGAGTGTGCAGACCCCTGCAGTTGAGTGTGCAGGGTGGGTCGAGTCTGTAATTTTCCGAAATTATCAATAAAGAGAAGGATCATATAATTTCCGTGCCTTTCTTTCCTATTTATGCATCTATTATATTGGGTATGAATTTCACTTATAATCCTTATATGATGTGTGAATGTATGTAAATGTGTTAGTTAAATGAATGCAATTAAGAACATTTGTTTACATGAAGCTAACTAAGATCGGTTAATAAGATAAGTAAGACACTTAGACTAGTTTGGGAGATATCGCAGTTCGCTTTCCTATCAGCACGAAAGTCCCTAAGCTGCAGGTTAGGGCTGCTCAAGAGCCAATTATACCCTTCCGCGAAGGTACTGAAGAGTGGAACAGAGTGCTAAGCAACCTACGTGAAGGTAGGTATAGCCGGAATAAACCGACATCACATCCATCTTAAGGGTGCAGAAACGTGGTTCTAGCATCCCCCCATACTGCTTCGGGTGAGACTTTAGTCCACACTCCATGGGTTGATGCCGAAAGGGCCAGTAGTGTAGGGATTTGTTTGGATAACTAATCTTGAACCTGGGTCAGGCCCCCTCAAGCCAACACTAAGACTGCATGTGCTTTGTTGTCCCAGTCATGGAATGTGGATTTTGTGTACTTCCCCCATGTACATCCTTTGCATACATCTTGTTGCTCAATTGCTCCTTTACAGAGGCCAATGTTATTCGTTGTATAATATTCAAGGTTCCATGATGAAAATGGCCAAGTCTTTTGTGCCAAAGTTCACCAACATCGCGGTCCTGCACTTTCTCTGCCTTAGTGCTTAATGCAGCACAGTCTTCCACATCTAGCCTATAAAATTTCTTCATGCAAACCTTGATCTGCTTCACCTGTCCTGTGGCTATGTGTCTCAGGAATGATTTTCCTTTGCTAAAGATCACATCATAACCACAGTCTTCCAAAATTGCAACAAATATGAGATTTTTCTTTAGGCCTATAACAAACATGACATCCTTGAGCCTGAGAGGGTAGCCCAACTCCCTCTTAAAGGTGATTGTACCAATATTGTTGTGTTGTAACTTTCATCATCCCTTAGCTTAATGTGCATCTGGATATATTTCTCCTCTAGGTCAATAAAAAAATCTCTACATCGTGTCATGTAGAACAATGCATCTGAGTCCAACTACCACACGCTCCCTATCACTGTGTTGGACATGCATGTGATAAGGGTAAATTCAAGCTCAAACTATGAAGCCAAGGATTCACTTGTTCCTCCTGCTATGGTATTCTTGCTTGCCTTTTTTTGTGAACACTTCGTGGCATAGTGCTCATATTCATGACAATGGAAGCATTTACTTTTTTACAAATCTTTCTTCTTTCCCCCTTGGCTAGATTCTCGTTTGGTTTGAGATTTCTTCCCTTTTCCCTTCTTTCCCATTCCAACTAATGCAAATTTTTCTTCATCATTTCCCCTAGATGAGGTTTCATCTCTGGTATCCCCCCTTATTTCCTCCTATACCAAACCATACCATAAGAGCTCCCAATTTGGTAGCTTCTCCCTCTTGTTCATTGAATCTTAGTAGCTATGCCAACTCTTGGGAAGGCCCAGAAGGGTTATGCTTACCAAGTCATCCTCTGAAATAGTGACAACAATTCCTACAAGCTCATCATGAACTTGTGTGAACCTCTTCGCATATTGCAAGATAAACTAATTCTTCTACATCTTGATATTTCAAATTTTATCCTTGAGCACCAGTTTCCTGTGCTCACTACTATTCTGGAACAGATATAGCTTTGCCTACCACATTGCATAATGATTTTATTTCCCATGGATATTGGTGACAATGTGGTCTCGCACTCTCTCCAATATTATTCTCCACACCTTGGCTACATCTTTCTTCCACTGAGCAAGGTTTTGGGCATCAGATTCCATTGGTTTTGCAACATCTCTCTTAATGTATTCTAACAATCCATTGTCATCAAATACCTCCTCCATGAAATGAAATTAGTGTTGCATTCCAAGGCATACTCTAGCCTCAACTCGTTGAAAGTCATATTCTCAACTCTTAAGAGATCCTACTACGATGAACTGCAAATTCGAACCTTGTGAGAAAAAAACTTCGAAATTCCTGCTCTAACATGAATTCTCTTATGATATTGTTGTCCCTTAAGAAACCAATTTCTTCGTTGTGTAGAAATTGTGCTTAAGACATTAATGTTTATTATTCTTGTCACTTATTTGTATGTATCCTCGAGTGAAGGACCTGAAGGGCCTGAATTTTAACCCTTAATATTTAGCTGATTTGAAAGTCTCAGGATGCCATGTGATTGTTGAATATAAATGTTGAGTAAAGAATGCTTTGAAAAGTTAGAGACAATATGTTGTTTTTCAAATAAACTATTATCTGTAACTTAGAAGAAATGTAGAAGTAGGAACTTTAAATATAGGAGCGCTCTTTAAGGAATTTTAACTTCATTCACATAAGTAAACAAAGACCTGCAGCTTCATTACCATACTTAAAGAAAGGAAGACCCCTGATGACAGATAATAGAGAAATTACAAAATCATACCCAAAAATGTGTGGAAAACTCCTAATTCTTTCATTAATCGTCAATTTATCAAGAATACAATAGCATAGCCTCTAGGATCTTCAAAATTCGAACGCTTTTTCTATAATTTTGCCTCTTTTTATACATCATTGGACAGTTGGTAAACACCAAAACTATCAAACTGCTTAACTATCTCCTACTATCTAAAGTAAAAGGCTTTACATAATATTACATTGGAGGGTAAAAGACACCTCATTCTTCTCAGGAAACAAGACAACAAGAAGTAACATAAATTAGAATACGATTGGTGATCGTTGCTCGTTGTTCGAATCTATGGCTCGAGTAGGTGGTCTGATGAAAACTAAACTACTTTAACGCAGCAAAGTTGTATCTTTAAAAAAATCTTGTGCATGGACCTATGGGTTATGGTCCCACGTATATATCGGAAGCATTCTAATTGGCATAATCACAAAGAAACCCGACCAATCACTGTCGATCCTTCCTTAAACGTTTATGGCCGGAACCAAAGCAATTAAGACTCTGGTTCATAACCTTATCGCTTCTGTATTTTCCACAAACCTTTACCTTCCCCACGAAACTGAAAGGAAAAAAAAAATACAGTTCATAGACTTCTCAAGTCCGAAATTTATAATAAAACCTGTGCACTTTTTGACGTGATATCCGTCGGATCTCATCCCTTCTTGATGAGCGGTTGTGATCGATCTAGACTTCAACGGATTAAATCACATTCCATAAACCATCACGTATGTTTTCTAGATTAAACCTTGTCCTTGTTAACCACACGATTACTGTCGGACCTGAATCCTTCAAGTGGACGGCCTCGATTAACTGAGGTTTTAACTCAGTTTTATAATTTCTCACGTTAAATTTTGGATTTTTCCTTCTCGCTTGTTAGCACACGATTACCGTTAGATCTGTTGTCTTCCAATCGAATGGCTCAGATCTTCTCCTAGGTTTCTCACATTCGAAAGCCATCAATAATATAAAACAAATCACTTCTTTCGGACTTCCACATTCTCTTTTAATTCTATTAGAACATAATATTTGATTTATTTATTTTTTGCGATAAAATTGAAAATGAAATTTAAATGACAATGGATGCTACAACATATACCATTTAGAAATTATGGTATATATTTTCAACTCCTCACGATTTTTTTCAAAAATCACAAGACACAAACCTACTCTACTACTCTGTGGAAGTTAGTTCACAATTTAAAACAAAATTGTTAGACATGCAACAAGAAATAAAGCACATGCACATAATATTTTCCATGGGGAAACAAATCTATTAAAAACCCCAATTCCTTCTTGCATTAATCTTATGAATATAGATATATTACAATTTCTTTCCTCAACTAAGCACAATGTGCAAGTGAATGGCTTATCTCTATGCTCACTAAGAATCTCTGACCCAAACTTATTCAATTTTTACCTTTGCTTGAGCCCTTATTTCCTTGTGCAATTCCTTGAGAAATTAGCCCCCATTATTTAAGAAATATTCCAAAATGGATTGTGCAATTCCTAAGGTTGATCATATGACTGCATGCAACACTTGTACACTCAAGACTAGTCTGCAGTTGATGTTACACTAACTTGGAATCTCCACCACAGATGGGGAACTCAAATTCTTTGCATGCACTAGCTATTTTGGACTGACTAATCAGTTAACTAGATGATCATTAAGTTTGACTGAAGTCCCACTCCACGACTAACCTTCCACTAGTTCCTCCAACAATTAGAACTAGTTTAACTGAAAATAACTTGAGATAAGTGACTTTGATTGCTACAAATTAGCAATCACACATCCTTAACTGAACTCTAACTCCACCAAATCGAATTTACTGAGTAGACTCGGGGACACAAGCCATGTCATACAAGTTAATTTCATCCAAGTTGTCTGTTGATGTGGAAATTCAAATTTTCTCAATTTAATCAAGGCAAAATCAAATTGAGAATTTCTTGCTGCAGTTTTCAACAATCCTTCAAGTGAATCTAATTCATGTTAACAATGATAGTTAGGAGTTCCAGCACAACAATGTATTGATAATAACAACCAACGGATAGAAGTAGCGTTCAAAACAAATAAAACAATCAAAAAACACATATTAAAACGCAATTGATGGAGACCCTGAAAATTAATCCAATTATGTTATTGCCTATCCATGTTCATTGGAAGTGCATCCATCGCTCCTCTCATGAAGCACACCTTTATTATTGGTCTCCATCGTCCTAAATCCCATCATTTTTTGTCAGCCTCCATCGCTCTACTTCATGAAGAACCCATCAATAGCGTAAAGACGAACCCCTAATCCTTTACCTTTACCTTTTTTACTTGCACATCATTTTGAAAATTTTAAAACAAAATATTTCTTTTGTCTTAAAAAATTGTCTTCAAAGCCCCCTCCGTGTAGTAGTTCTAAATGCAACGAAAGACAAGTTGTCTCTAATCGCATCAATAGAGATCAAAGGGATGAAACAGGAATTGATGTGTGAGAAATATTGCGAGGAAAAGTTGTTGCTTTCTTCAGAGTCGACTACCCCCACAAAACAAAGATCCCAAGAAATCATTGCCTTTATATAAGATAACATGAATGGAAAGTGAAATAACAACCTTGGTATAGGCGTGAGACACTAGTATCCTGCAAGCTCGCAGACTTAGGGCGCACTGTCAATCAATTTTGTAGTTGTTAGATAATATTTTCTTAAATTGATATGTTTTTGTCTTAATTTTTTGCCTTAATTGTTAATTGTCTTAAATGAGTTTTGTAAGTGACCATTGTCTTAAATATAAAGTATTGTCTTTTAAAAAAAATTGTCTCAAATTGTTTTTGTCTTAAATATAAAGTATTGTCTTAAAATAATTTTGTGTCAAACTATTTTTGTCTTATATATAAAGTTTTATCTTAAAATATTGTTGTCTCTAAGTGTTTTTATCTTCAAATATTTTTGTGTTAAACTATTTTGTCTTAAATATAAAGTTTTGTCGTAAACAAATTTTGTCTTAAATATAAAGTTTTGTCTTAAAATATTTTTGTCTCAAATTTGATATTAAAAGTTTAATATAAAATAACTAAAAGAAAAAGTAATTTTTTAAGACAAAATATTTTTTTTTGTCTTAAAAAATGTCTTAAAAGTACCCTTGGTGTAGTAGTGCCTCATGGGCTTCTCTGTTATGTTATCACCAAAGCTTCTATGTGATTATAACCTAGCAACCCTTATGGTTTTTTTAGTTATACTATCAACAAATATTCTTAGTGATTATGAGTCAGCAAGCCTCATGGGTTTCTGAGTTAAGCTATCAATCATGCTTCCCTCTCCTTCAATTTTCTAAGTCCCATTATTCTTGTCAACCCCTATTACAATTCAGTTTTTCTTACCACCCAATAGCCTTATGGCCTCCCTATCTTTTTCTTGTTCCTTTTCTTTTCTTATTATTGTGCTTATGAATCTCAAATGGTTGTCCTTTTTTTCCATGGGATCCTCTCAACCTCCTCTTTTTTCCACAAGAGACTCCCAAAACATTCAATCATTGGTCATGGTTCTAACTCACTTTGCCTCTTCTCTTCGTTAGCTCCCACTTACTCATCGTGGTTCTAATTAACTATGCCTCCTCTTCTCTTCATCCCACGAAAATCTCCCCAAATTATACTTACTCGTCATGATTCTAAAAACTTTGCCTCCTCTTCTCTTCAATATCCTTCCCGAATTGCACTTACTCATCATAGTTTTAACTGACTTCACCTCCTCTTTTCTTCTTTGTTTCAACAAATGAAATTGTTTGTCTCCTTGTGTGGGCTATGGAGGGAGACTAGTGCTTTGGAACAAACAATTCATTCATAGATTCTTCTCCCAATAGGAACATGAGCATGACATATCAAGAAGCTCATGACGCACATTTATAACTCCAAGTCCCTTAAGCAAGATCCCTTTCTCAAACTTTGAAATACATGCCCCTTTCCCTTAGCCATTTTTTAATTTATGGTTACATAGTTACAAGATAATGTTTATAAGGGGAATTAACCCATAAGGAATGTCACACCATTTTTCTCACATTTGGTAGTGGCAGTGGATGAGCTATAGCATTTGGAGGTGGTGAGTACAACATGTTTCATCTATTGAATTCAATTCACTATTTTTTTTAACAAGGTCGAATAATTTTGTATTATAAAAAGTAAAAAGAGGATTGAGTCCTGTTACATTTCGAGTGCGAAAGGCCTTTTGTGGAGGCACAAAAGGGGAGCACATTCCATACCTCGACATAAGAAACCTTGTTTCTAAAATGTTGGGAAATAAAATACCCATATTGCCGAACAAAATGACCAAGAAGCAAGCAAAATTTGCAGTGAATTTGAGGAAGGAGACAAGGATTTAACCAAACATGATTTACAGATTCCTGAGGATAACGAACCTTATATCTTGAGGAAGCTTCACCCTGTTTGCTTTGGTTCAGAGAGTTTATATAATCAATTGCATCTTCAATATGCTTACACTTATCCTTCAGCGCTTCAATCTCGGCTCTCTGGTTCTTGATTTCAGTTTGTTTGTATTTATTCACACTCTTCATCTTAGAACGAAGGTCATTGAGTATTTGAATGAAGTGACCAATCATGAAACGATTGGCACGACACAGAGCGCAACTATGATTTTTCTCCTCTTTTTCTAAAGGATTACAAGACATCTTGAATGGCTTGTCAATTGAGTTACTCTTCTAATATCTAACCTTATGCTATGAGCTTCTGAGCTTGCTGGAGTGATAGCTGATGTTGAAAGCTATTGGGGTCTGTTTATGAAAGATGGGTATACGACAGGAGAGAGTCTCGAGCCTGTTGGACTGGGACTTCCAAGAGGAAGGAAAGCTGAGAGAGCTGGAGAGGTCTGGGAAGAGTGACGAGTGACCATACATAGAAGTTCCTCTGAAATTATGAAACGGACCAAGAACAGAGTTGAGAAGGAATATAGCGAGATATGGAGTAGGAAGAGCACATTGGATGAGAAAAAAAGGAATCAAGCTTATTTTCAACAGAGAATGATTCTGATCAAAGGGGTTAGTATCAATGGCCTTAGAAGGCAAGATTAGAGGCCAAAAGAGGAGAGATAGAGCCTTAAAAAGCAGGAACCTATACACTCTTAAAACAATGGTGAGTCTGCAGGAAGAGTTGGCTTGCAACACAGGACTAATTCTATAAATGACTTGCTTACCTCTACTCGGTCCCTGCATGTCGAGATTGCTACAGAGAATGCTAATCACTATTATCTCACCTCCCTTTTGAGCCTGATGCTCTCTCCCTCCAGTTGCACAATGAAGATTCTGATGGAGGTTCCTAAACTTGGGATGCTTTTTATAGGCTTGATTTAGCTTACTAGACTCGTGATTCTTATATGCTTTCTCAAGAGTAATCCCCTTAAAATCGTGCTTGCCCGACTTTCTGTTCAAATCAATAAGGGCGGTACCATGATTAATATGACCTATATAAGCTATATTTTGATCCTAGAGGTGGTTTCTTTTCTGGAGTATATCACAAAGCCTCTGATTCTTCATAATGAGGATATTCCTCTCTGCACGAGAAGGATTGGCTGAGATATTCCTGCCAGACAAGTACAATAGGATCTCCTGTTGCTTATTCATATGAGGGAGCTTTGCTTCTTCCGAGTTGATGTGTTTATCTGTGCTTTGGACCTTAGACCAATCCTCTTGAAAAGGAAAATTAAGGGATTGTTTTTTCATAAGTATCTTAGATTTCTTTCAATTTCCCAACCCTTTGATCCATTGCCTTGTTCACGAGTGAATCAGCGTTTTGATTGTGGTTCCTTAGAACATGTTTAAAAACAACATTTCCCATCATTTTTAAGTTGTCCAAAATTCTTTCCCTGATTTTATTTAATACTTGATTTTTAAAGTCTCTCCCCGCTTCCATTGCAGCAATTATAATCGTTGAGTCTCCAATTATGATTAGATCTTTACCCTGAAGTCCTTTGAGAATATTGGTGCCCATAAGCAAACTGTAGGCCTTCGCCCTATTTTTTGTGATAGTCCCAAGCCCCCATTCATAAGTAGCAATTGTCTCACCATTTAGATCAATTATTAACCTACCTTCCCCTACTCTTCCAGGGTTATTCTTAGAGGCTCCATCAAAGAAAAGAGTGTAATTTCTTTGATTTTTGGTATAATCCTCTATCTCTTTTTCATTTCCACGAAGTTTCCATTCTCTATTTTTCCCTCCTATCTTCTTTAAAATTTGTATCTTAGTTGAGCCTTCCATGAGAGCTTTGTTATACCAAACCTTTTATTCTTTCTTCCAGCTTTTTTGATCCATGATTGGCACACCATTTGCACTAATCATCTCTGAAATTTTCCCACAAGTTTTGGCTAAAATGGACTCAGAATTTGGCTTTTGGCCTTTAAAAATGCACTTATTCCTAGCTAACCAAATTTGCCAGCAAAGAGTGAAAAGAAGGCACTTCTAGATTCGAATTATGGCAAGTTTTTTTCTTGACATATGGATAGCTTTGCACCCAACTTTTGTTTAAGGTTATCAACTGCTCAGTTGTGTCAATGTTTATTTCAAGAGGACTGATGAGTTTCTTACAACAATGTTTTGCAATAGTGAAATTCAAGAAGAAATGTTGAATGCTTTCTTCATATTTTTTACATAAGACACAAATAGAGGGGCCATGGAAACCCTTCTTCCTTAAGTTTTCCGCCGTAAGGATCTTTCCTTTTAGAAGAGTCCAGGTGAAAAAGTTAATTTTGGGGAGGCATTCATTCTTCCAAACAACTGACCAAAGATTCCAGTTTTCGTGATTGCTATGATTTTAGAGAAAATCGTAGCCTGATTTAAATGTGAAATTGCCTCCACTTGGGTCCCATATATAGTTGTCCTGACTCCTTTTATTTATGGGAGTAGCTCCTACAAGAAGAAGCTTCAAATCTTCCCACTGATTTTTCAGTCTATTGGAAGAAACTGAATTCTCCAAGAAATCCATCTTTGTTCCCAGTCAGAGATGGAATATAAAGAGGTTGTGTCTTTCTCATCCCCCCACTCTTTCATACCTCTTAAATTTTGATGTTGGTTCGAGGGTGCTGCTCCCATTAATCTGTCGTTCCAAGTAGAGGTGTCTTTCCCATTCCCCAGATTCTTAGAGAGATGGTCTCTAATTTGAGGAATAATTTTCTTGATGAGTTTCCAAATTTGGGTGTAGGGGTGGTCTGGAATAATTTCTGTAAGCATCTTTGACCACTGACAATTAACATATTTCCTTGAGAGAGATCGCCCCACCATTGATCCTTCCCATTTGGAATTCGCCACACAAGCTTGATACCAAGGGCCTTGTTTGTCAAACCTGGAATCCTGATAGATATGCCTCCTTTTTCGAAAGGGAGAGTCACTTGATCCCATCGAACAAGACTAAATTTTTTTTAATCTTGTTTTCCTCATTGCCAAAGGAAGCCTCTAGTGATAAGCTCCATTTGCTTGTGAATGCTTGCCGGGGCCAAAATTAAAACATATTGATAAATAGGCAAGGCTGAGAGGAGAGTTTTAATTAAAATTGTTATCCCTACTAGATTTAGCCACGTCATCCACCAACTTTGTATCTTCCCCCTCATTTTTTCAATATGTTTGTTCCAGACCTCTATCTTAACCATTTCTTTTGTCAGTGGTAAACCAAGATAAATAAAATGACACCATTTTAACTAAACCGAGATATCCATAATTTGAGAGATCCTCTGCATTATATTTATTGGCACATTCCAAGTATAAATTCTGCATTTTTTATTATTTAGAAGGCCTTTTGAGACATCGAGGAAATCATCAAGAACTTTTTTGAACCACTTGGCTATGATATTAGAGGCTCCCCCAATGAGAAAAGTAACATCAGCAAAGAGCGAGTGGTTTATTTCTTTAACCCTGCGGGCTATTCTAATGCCAGTAATTTTCCTTTTTTCTCTTTGACTTTCTATCTGAATACTCAGTGTTTCCGCCATGAAGATAAAGAGGAATGGGGAAAGCGGGTACCCTTGCCTCAAACCTCTAGTGCTTCGAAAATATCTGCTTGGCCTACCATTGATCAACAGCGCAATCCAAGGATTGGAAATACAAGCCATAATAATATCAATGAACTTGGGATAGATGTCGAACTTTTGAAGAGTGGCAGCAAGGAAATTAAGGTTCACTCTGTCGAAAGCATTGGCCATGTCCAGCTTTATAACCATGCATTTTTCCTTACTTTGGATGCTGCTATGGATGACTTCCTAAACCAAGTTTACATTGTCAGTTATCTGTCTTTTTGGGACAAAGCCGCCTTGGTTTTCTGAAATGATACTAAGCAGCATTTTTAGTCTATTTGCCAATATTTTGTGATGATTTTGTAAGAGGAATTGCATAAATATATTGGCCTATATCTATCAAAAGAAATCAAATTTGGTTCTTTCGAGATGAGAGCCAAATGGGAAGCTTTGGTGTTTTCTCCCACTTTATTTTTTTTTAAAGTGTTTTTGATCATCCTTACTAATTCTTTTTTTATTGAAGCCTAATGGTTCTTGTAGAAAGCTATGGTGAACCCATCCGGTCTAGGAGCCTTTTCTGGGGGCATGCTCCAAATTACCTCTCTAATTTCCTCCTCTGTGACCTCTTTTTCTAGCTCTCTGTTTTGCTGATCATTAATTTTGCTGTTGATTTGATGAAGTAACTCTTTGTTGTCCACTTGTTGATCCCCTGCTGAAAGGAGGTTTTTGTAATAATTATGAGCTACCTTTTTATTTTCTCCATTTCGTTGATTTCTCGTCCTTCCACTTGAATTTTATCAATTTGGTTGCCAACTCTTCTTATCTTTAAATTGTTGTGAAAAAAGCAGTGTTTTTATCCACCACTTTAAGCCATAAGCATCTTGACTTTTGCCTAATTTCCTCCTCCTCTTACCTTTTTTGCTTGTAAAGATCCAAAAAGATTTATTTTTCAAAAGCATGCTCTTGCTCGATCTCTTGTAGATTTTCTTTCTCCTTGCTCCAATTTTCAAGTTTCTTTTGCAGCTCTATTTTTTTTTTTTTTCCTTGAAAATGTTTCCTCTTGCCCAAGCTTTTAGATCTGATCTTAACATTTTTAATTTAGTTTCCCATACGTAATGGGGGGCGCCTAAAACAGAGGTTTCCGAGCTTTCTTTTACTAGCTTCCCAAAATCTTCCTTGCTATCCCAGAGTTTGTTGTATTTGAAAGGAAACAGATCGAGTTTCTCAAGCCTATCCAAAATCAGCACCACAACATTATGGTTAGAGGTAGAAGCGTGCACTATTTTTCTTTTGATGGTTGGGAAGGCTGCTATTATATTCTCTTGAATCAAAATTCTATCTAGCCTTTCCTTTATATTATGTGCTCTCGTTTTTTTATTACTCCAGGTAAATCTTCCATAGCTTGGTGGAATGTCAAAAAGTTTGTGCACTTCTATGATGTCTTCCAGGGCTGCTTTTAAGGGATCACTGAAGTAATTACCTCCGAGCTTCTCATCTCTATGTCAAATCAAATTTAAATCCCCTCCTATAACTAGATTTCTCCTTGGACCTTCTTATGCTTCTTCTTTTACTAATTCCGAGCACATAACTTTATCTCTGTAGTGGTTCGGAGAGTATATGTTTATAATGGTATACTCTTCATTCGTATTCTTATTTTTTAGATCTGTCCTAACTCAATAATTGTTGAGCTTTTGATTAACGAGTTCCCATTTCCATTTGTTCCACCATGTGTAGATACCGCTTGATACTCCAATGGAGTCCATAGTTGTTCCTTAAAAAAAAATATTGAGTCTTAATCAATTTTTGAACCTCTTAGTTGCTAACGTTGGTCTCTTGGATCATAAAAATGTCTGGATTTTCGTGTTTTATTATGTCTTGTGTTGCGTTAGTTTTGAGAGAAGAGTCGAGACCCCTTCTATTCCAAGAGACCATAATCATTATTTACTCGATTTGTGGTGAATTACTCTTTTCCTTTTGCTGATATTTTGCCCACTTCCTTTTTGTTTTCCGAGGAAGGAATCCATTGGTTGTTGAGTGTCGATGGCCATTTCCTTTAGTGTTGCTTCGTCTCTTATTTCTTTGTTGGATTTCTTTCCTACTTTTTTCAGTTGATCCCACACATGGGTGCTTTCTTTGACTTTGTTTCTTGTTAGAATTCGATCAATGGTGGGTGGGGGGAGAGGATAAGCTCTGGGTGGGAGAAGAGATGATGGCTAATGCATTGGCTTGGGTAGGGGAACGAGGGGATGGCAAGTCTTCCCCCAAGATTTCAAATGGATTTGAGGTCGGGTTTATTAGAGGGTCCTCGATGATAGGAGGGATATAAATTGAAGCTAGGGTTTCGAGGGGATGAGAGGGGTTCGAAACAACTTGTTTATTATGGAACTTCTTTCGTTTTACTTGTTCCCAAGTATATTCTTGTGTCTCAACATTCTCAGAATTCTCTACTTCTTTTAATTTACTACACCTATTTGCAAAATGACAGTATTCATAGCATACCTTGCATTTGAAAGGGATTTTCTCATAGTCCAGCTAC
>APFE030311169.1:9686-22843 GCA_000404065.3 Pinus taeda | reverse complement strand
GCCACCATGCCCAGCCCAGAAAGAAACGCACAAGAAATACAATGGCCATGCATCTCCTCCAAGGACTTTTCTATCATATTCTGAATTGCCTCCACTTATTTCTTAATGTCTTGGGAGTTTGGAAAAGAGTTATGTAAATGTAACTTTTGGATATTCTTTATAGATGTAAAAGTGTTTGTAGTGGTTTGAATCATTCACAAAGAAACCTGAAGAGTGGGGTTTCTGTAACGACTCCTCCACACTAGAGATACAAATAATTACATATGAATTTTTTTTTTATTACATGGTTTGTATCATTATGCTCCTAACTCAAGTTGACATGGCATTTGTACCTTTCTATTAATGAGTTTGGTACCATCGTGTCCATTATATCAATTACCTGATTAAAGGTCTGGCGGTCATACTTAATTTGGTTGATTTTAGCGTTGATATAGAGGTGGATTATATTAAATGAATTATGTGCCACACGGCTTCCAACCAACCTCTTACTACTTTGTGCTCATGTTGTCCATCACATAGCTTACTAGACTCTATCTCTTCGCTATGGTTGATATTTGTCTGTCATTAATCCTCTACTCCGTCCTGGTGCACGGCACGGGTAGGCCATCCTACTGCGTCTACACCTTTCGGGACTCCCGTCTCATTGATAGTGTAGATCTTGCTCCATGATCCAATGGTTGGACTGCATCTGGGGTCACTCACTTCTTCGGTTTACGATGATGGTGGTTTCATTTCTCTGTATCCTTCCTCAGAGCCTGCTCTGGTTTCGCACTTCTTCTTGCTGACCTATTCGGTATGTCAAACTAGAATTTCGATGAGGGAAGAATTCACAGTCTTAAGGTCATGGTCCGCTTTCTGGCGAGTATGCATTAGGTGAGCTACGTTTACCAAGCAATCTCTGTTATATTCCTTTTACAGTTTATGGGTATGCGTACGTTATGTTTCCGTGTTTTCTAATCGAATTTTGTGGTTTGGTTTGCCTTGTAGCAAACTTGACTCTTGGATCGGGTTTCCTTGCTATGCCCAGTGGAGAAATTCTTCTCAAGTTTTTTCCAGTGAAAGCCTTCGGGTAAGAATACACTCTGGCCTGGTGCTTGTTTCCTAAGGGAACCTCCCCTAGACTTCTTGTGGCTAGAGCCTCGGCTCTCTAAGATTTTTGGAAGCTTTTCTTTCAAGTTGAAAATTATTACAGTGATTGCATGGTTAAGGGTTCAAGGTTCTATTTTGTTTTAATTTTGACAAGCGAACGACCTCTGTTGTTCTGAGGTGTTTTATATGTACATTCCTTGTAATAACTAAGGGTTTGTTACCAGCTGCAGGAACTGAGTTTTAAGGCAGCACCGGTACTGTCTTTATGTTGAAAATTTGTGTTTAATAAGGGGGTTTTCCTTTCTGGGAACTATTAATGTGTAGAACTTATGAATTTTTATGGAAGCAATTTGCATTTGGGTCTATATTTGAATAGCTTATGATACAATTTCTCAAATTCACACATGCTGATTTGTTCATAAGATTTCTAGTTCCAAATGTCTGAGCAAGACTTGCTGTGCGAAATTCGATTTAGGGTTTTTCTTATAAGAATTCATACAGTTCATTTGTTTCTGTGTCAAATTTGTTTGGTGTTGTTCTTGCATGGTTACAATGTAAATGTTTCCCTGTTCTGAATTAATCTATAACTTTATCTAACTCATTCATTGGTCAATCTAAATTAGTAGCAATGGTTTCATTTACTCATAGGGTTTTAGCACGACCAGGGAGGATTTGGAACTGCTAATTGATAGTCCATTCTCAAAAATCAAGCTGGGTCTGCTTTAGGGTTTCTATCCCTAAACCCTTACTTGAACGACCTCTTTTATGCTTGTTCTGTTCTCTTTGAATAGTGGCATCTACAGGTCTTAATCTTTTCCTAAATAATTTAAAGTTTCATATAGGCAGAGAAGATTAACTTCCAATTCTTTCTGCAGTTTTGAACAATACATTCTTTCGTTTTTATTTTGTATTAAATATCAGTACAGAATTTTAACTCCATTTTATTCATACATTAGTCAATTTTCTTTGTGATTTGTAAATATCTGTACAGGTTATGCTTAATCGTTTTTCTACGATAGTCATTTTTTCCCTGCCTTAATAGATTTGTAAAGATTCTATTTATGCAAATAGAATACTAGTCATTCTTTCTATGTTAATAGACTGTAAAGATTATGTTTCTGCAAATAAGTATTTACTAGTTTAACACGGAGAATCCCTCACTTCGACAGTTACATCTTACTAATTCTTCTGTAATATTCACTATAATTAAGTTCTCATGTTAACATTAAATAAAAAGTGCAACTGAATACTACTATTAATTTTTCAATTATCATCTTAACTTTAGGCCTCTACCCTCACTTCGACAGTTACATCTTACTAATTCTTCTGTAATATTCACTATAAATAAGTTCTCATGTTAACATTAAATAAAAAGTGCAACTGAATACTACTATTAATTTTTCAATTATCATCTTAACTTTAGGCCTCTACCCCTTTTCACTCACAGTAGAAGACACCTAATTCAATTTGATGTAACAGTCTAAATTCCATAAGGTACCTCGTCCCTGAGTTGCTTTTAAGTAAGGAACTCCAATGGAAGAGGTCACCTCTCATTCCATTGCTAGTCAATCCTCACATCCGTGAGATTGTCTTTCAGGACCAAATCTCCCCACTAGCTTGCTCACAAGACCTTCAATCTTCTGCAAGTTGTTCGCACATAGCACTCTTGCTATCTGATCATCACGAGACGTAGCAAGTTTTCCCTTTCACTGCTTGTCCTCACAACACAGTTTTTCCTCCCCCCTACTTCCTTTTCTTTGGAAGCCTTGCATAGTTAGGGGAGGTAGTTAGGGTTTCTTTTCCAGCAATTATTCTTTTTAACTTCCTTCCTTCAGAAGTTACAAGATCTACTGAATACTTAAATCATTTCTCATTTTAAATAAATAAAAATACTATTCAATTCAAATGGATAATGACACCAATTATTCAGTTTGTTCTTACTGTGGTAAATAAAATATTTACAGTTTTATGGGGGCATTACATCTCCCCCTCATGAAATTAAACATCGTCCCGATGTTTTTCGGCTGTAAACTGTCCTCGATAAACTTCTCCCATGAGTTGTTCATCCTCCCAGGTGGCCTCATCTGGCCCAAAGCGCTGTCATTGCACCTTATCCTGGGTGATGGCTCGTTTCCATAGCATTACTTTTCTCTGATCTAGTATATTCAGTGGCTTGACCAAGATTTCTCCCTCTGGCTCGACCTGAAACACACAATAACTTAAGTCAATTTTTCCTTAGTCACCAAAATCTGATTGCTCTACCTAGGATACTTTCTTACCTGAATATCCTGCCAACTGATTACATGCTTAGGATCATAAACTTATTTTTTTAATACAGACACATGGAAGATGTTATGGAGCCAAATGTGACTTCGAAGAGTGAGTTGGTATGCCACCGGACCAACTCTCGCTAAGATTTGAAATGG
Organism: Pinus taeda; assembly: GCA_000404065.3. NCBI lineage: Eukaryota > Viridiplantae > Streptophyta > Pinopsida > Pinales > Pinaceae > Pinus > Pinus taeda. The sequence continues at coordinate 19,328 of APFE030311169.1, read as the reverse complement.
TCCAAAAAACCGGTGTGCCAGCTTGGCGCTCCCACTCCATTGTAGTGTGCTCTTTTTAGCTCAAATTATCACATACACATGATCTCCTACTTGGTATTCCTTCAATTTTCTCTTTCGGTCAGTGAAATTCTTTTGCTTATTTTGGGATGCCTTAAAATTTGATCGTACCTTCCTGACCATTTCCTCCATTTCCTTAAGCATTTCGGGGCCCAGCATTAGCATTTCCTCTGGTCCCCCACAGCTTGAGGGTGTGCGGCATTTCCGTCCGTACAACACTTCAAACGGGCTCATCTGCAGGGACGCATGATAGCCGTTGTTGTATGCAAACTTGACCAAATGCAGGTAATCTTCCCACTTGGATGGTCACTGCATTACATATGATCTTAGCATGTCTTCTACAACCTGATTCCCCTGTTCCATTTGTCCATCGTTCTGAGGATGATAAGCGGTACTGAAGTTCAGTTGAGTCCCCAATTCTTCAAACAAAGTTCTCCAAAAGACTGACGTAAATTTTACGTCATGGTCAGAGGTTATAGTCTTTGGTAACCCATGCAACCTAAAAATATTTTGCATAAAGATATGGAAATTCTGCACTGCTCTTTAAGTAGATTGTATTGGTATAAAATGAGCTGATTTGCTTAACTTGTCCACCACCACCGTGATGGAATCATTATTTCTTTTTTACTTTGGTAATCCTGTTATGAGGTCCATAGAGATGGTTTCACATTTCCACTTCGGAATTGGTAGTGGATGTAATAACTCAACAAGGTGTCGGTGTTGGGCTTTAACTTGTTCGCATTCTAGGCAGCGTGTCAAATATTCTGCAACATCTTTTTTCATCCCTGGCTAATAATATTCCTTCCAGAGTGCAGTAATCATCTTCTGATACCTCGGGTGTCCAACATAATGACTTTTATGAAATTCATCTAAAATCAAGCTTTTAATGTTAGTTTGGTTGGGCACATACAACCTTTTTTTATTATTCAACATGCTCGTAGCATCCATAGCATATCCTTGTTGATTTTGTTTGCTGGTTGGATTCTAAACTTGATGTCCTATTTTTTGATATCTTGAATCTTGTTCTGCTGCATTTTTAATTATTTCATCGAAAGTACTTCATCCCTCGCTACAGGAAATCTTGTAGACGCATTATACTTTTAGACTTAAAGCGTGCACCACCCGGTTCTCTTTCCCTTTCAAATGCTAAATCTCGAAGTCAAATCCACTTAAGAAATCTACCCACCGTGCCTGCCTAGCATTTAAGGTAGGTTGACTAAAATAACTAGTCAAGTTGTGATGCTCTGTCAGTAATAAAAACCTTTTACCCATTAGATAATGGCGCTACATATTTAAGTTGCGAAGAATAACTGCCAACTCCAAATCATAAGCATAATATTTCTGCTCATTTTCTTTTAATTTTCTAGACTTATAGGCAATTACCTTTCCTTCTTGCATAAGTACTCCCCCTACCCCTTTCTTACTTGCATCTGTGCACACCACATAGTCCTTACCTGGATCAGCTATGCTTAGTACAGGTGCAATGGTGAGCAGATCCTTGAGTTGTTCAAAACACTTTTGGCATTCTACAGTCCATTTAAAAGTTTTCACCTTTTTCTGCAAAGAAGTGATAGGGTAAGCCACTCTCAAAAATCCTTCCACAACCCGCCTGTAGTAACATGCTAGCCCATGAAGGATCTTATGTCCGTTATGTCCTTTGGCACTAGCCATTCCATGATAGTCCTTATCATTTCGGGATCCACATTGATCCCATCTTTAGTGATTATATGTCCCAAGTACTGAATTTGCTCCTTAAAGAAGTCACACTTACTATATTTAGCGTATAATTGGTGTTCTTGGAGAGTTTGCAATACCAATTTGACGTGCTCCTTGTGTTCCTCCATATTCCGGGAATATATCAGTATATTGTTAATAAAAATTAACACAAACTTGTCTAATTACTGATGAAATATGTTGTTCATTAAGCACATAAAGGTTGCGAGGGAATTGGTTAACCCAAAGGTAACACCACAAACTCATAGTGTCCATATTGTGTTCTAAAAGCAGTTTTGGCTATGTCTTCCTCTTTAATTCTGATTTGGTGGTATCCTGATCGTAAGTCAATTTTTTGAGAATACCGTTGCCCCTTCTACCTGATCAAAAAGTTCATCAATACGGGGTAAAGGGTATTTATTCTTGATTGTCAATTTATTCAACTGACAATAGTCCATACACATACAAAGAGTCCCATCTTTCTTTTTAACAAACAACACAGGGGATCCCAAGGGTGACACACTAGGGCGGATGTAATTTTTGTCTAATAGCTCCTGCAAATACATTTTCAATTCTGTTAATTCTGGCGTGCTCTTTCGATAATAAGCCTGGCATACCAGGGCTGCCCATGGCACCAATTCGATAGCGAAGTCTATGTCTCTCTTGGGTGGCAGTCCTGATATCTCCTTCGGAAACACATCAGCAAATTCTCGTATCACTGGAATACTTTTCAATGTGGCAGTTTTGTCTTTTGAGTTGGCATAACCCACTTAGATGGCATAGATCTGACATCATTTCCTGATACACTTGGCCAACTAAGAAGTGGTTATTGGCCAAATCTGCACTGGCCTCTTAATACCTTGCATCTCCTACTTTTCTTCGTGCTCATCCCTGTAGTAGATAGTTTTTTTTTTACAGTTTGTAATGGACTAGCATCTTTCCAACCATTCCATGCCTATCAACACGTCATACAAACTAAGTGGAAGTACGTTTAGATCTACCATCACCAACTGACCTGCTATCTTCAAGTGGCAATTATTGACCTTAGCTATCACACGTCATTTTACCCCTGTTGCTAGCTGTACTAGCCAAGGGTCTTTAAACTTAACAGTTTGCAACTTACATTAGTCCACAACCTTAGGATTGACATAGCTTAATGTAGCTCTAGGATCAATTAAAACAGTTACAATATAATCAAAGATCTTACCTTCAAACTCCACCATAGTCGGCTGGTACTCTGCGTGACAATCTTCTAGAGCGGCATTAATTCTCAGTAAACTCCAACCCACATTGCTAACTGTAAATGCTTCATATATTTGTCAAACCTGTTCAGTAACCTTTCGATGAGGACAGTTTTTTAACGTAATGAAGCCCTTCACATCCCCAACATTGTACTAGAGCCCTTGTTATCTCTTCATTGTCAACTTTTCTAGATTATTCGTTGATTTTGGATTCAATGGGTGCCTTTAATTTGAACGGGTTCTTTTGCAGATTTATGTCATTTTGCCCTTTGGAAAATCCTTTGTTAACACTGCCACTATTTCCTTTAGTGTTCCCATCCATTGTTTGTTGTGCAAGTCACAGGTCATGGAATTCCCTTTCTTTCTCATCGTAGAATCGTTCAGTCAAGTATCTTTCCTTAAAATATTTTTGAAATTTTTCCCAAGTTATATTTTGTTCACTTACCCCTCGTACAATCTTGACCTCTTCCCACCACAGGGTGACCTTTCCTTGCAATTGGAAAATGGCCAGCCACGCCTTGAGATTGTGATCGTATTCATAAAATTTAAAATATTTGTTCATGTTAATCAACCAAGCCTTGGCTACTTCCTTCAGCTCTCCATCGAAGTGTGGTGGTTTTATTTTCCGGAACTCCCCTTGTAATTCTATCTGCTGCCTTTTCGATTTCTGGTGCTCAGAGGCATTATCTGACTTTTCCTCTTGATTTTCATCCCTTCCTTTTGACTCTTCCTGGTTTGTGTGGTAGCCTTGCTCTTCTAACACTCGTGGTTTCTCAAGGCTAGGGTTCAGGGAGCGTTGATTCTACTTGTCAGACAGGCTTTTCATGATGTTTTCTTGTTCCATAGTTAATCTCGTATTGTCCTCCCACAGGCAAGCCATCTAATTTTATAATTCCTGAACTGTCTCTAATATCACTAGATTAGTGTTATAGGCCTCCTCTCCTAGTTGTACCCATATCTCAGGATTAGTTTCGGGGCCTGTTGTAGGTCCTTGACCTGTCACAATTCTATGTGGAACACTGTATGTTCTCCTAATAATCTGTTGTCGTCCGTTTCCTGAGCTTTACACAAGTAAAAGAAAATAAAGGTTAACACAATAACTGTTTTTTTTTTGAACAAAAAAATAATACATGATCTGTTTATTTCCATTTAATACATTTTCCAGAGGCCACAGTTTTTGTATCCTGGGCTCTAATACCACTTGTAACGACTCCTCCACATTACATATACAAATAATTACATATGATTTTTTTTTATTGCATGCTTTGTATCATTACGCTCCTAACTCAAGCTGACATGGCATCTTTACCTTTCTATTAATGAGTTTGGTACCATCGTATCCATGATATTGATTCCTTGATTAAAGGTCTGGCGGTCATACTTAATTTGGTTGATTTTAGCGTTGATATAGAGGTGGATTATATTAAATGAATTATGTGCCACGCAGCTTCCATCCAACCTCTTACTACTTTAAACTCATGTTGTCCATCACATAGCTTACTAGACTCTATCTCTTTTCTACGGTTGATATTTGTCTGTCATTAATCCTCTACTCTGTCCGGGTGCATGGCACAGGCAGGCCGTCTTGCCACGTCTACACCTCTCGGGACTCCCGTCTCATCAACGATGTAGATCCTACTCCACGATCCAACAGTTGGACTGCATCTGGGGTCATTCGCTTTGGTTTGTGATGACAGTGGTTTCATTTCTCTGCATCCTTCCTCAGACACTGCTTTGGTTCCACACTTCTTTTTGCTGACTTGTTCGGTCTGTCAAACCAGACTTTCGATGCAGGAAGAATTCGCAGTATTAGGGTCGTGGTCCGCTTTCTGGCGAGTATGCATTAGGTGAGTTACGTTTACCAAAAAATCTCGGTTATATTCCTTTTACAGTTTATGCGTATGCGTAAGTTATGTTTCCTTGTTTTCTAATTGGCTTTCGTGGTTTGGTTTGCCTTGTAGGAAACTTGACTCCTAGATCGGGGTTCTCTGCTATTCCTGATGGAGAGATTCTTCTCGAGTATTTGCCAGCGAAAGCTTTCGGGTAAGAATACACTCCGGCCTAGTGCTTGTTGCCTGAGGGAAACTCCCCTAGACTTCTTGTGGCTAGAGCCTCGACTCTTTGCAATGTTTGGAAGCTTTTCTTTCCTATTGAAAAGTATTGCAGTCATTGCATGGTTAAGGGTTTAAGGCTCTATTTTGTTTTAAGTTCGACAACCGAACACTCTTTGTTGTTCTAAGGTGTTTTATCTGTACATTCCTTGAAATAAACAAGGGTTTGTTACCTGTTGCAAGACCCGAGTTTTAAGGTAGCACCGGTACTGTCTTTTTGTTGAAAATCTATGTTTAATAAGGGGTTTTTCCTTTCTCGGAACTACGATATGTTACCAAAGTTTTGTTCTTTTTTTTTTTAAGCTTGTAGCTGAAAAGTTCCTCTATGTAACATATTACGCTTCTTAGGTTATATATCAATCTCTATTTTTAATGCTATCAATGTATGGATTAATGTGTAGAACTTATGATTTTTTATGAAAGCAATTTGTGTTTGGGTCGATATTTCAATAGTTTGTGATGCGGTTTCTCGAATTCACACAGGGTTATTTGTTCTTAGTTTTCCAGTTCTAAATGTTTGAGTAGGACTTGCTGTGGGAAATTTAATTTAGGGTTTTTCTTTTAAGAATTCATACAGTTTATTCGTTTCTGCGTCGAATTTGTTTGGTGTTGTTCTTACATGGTTACAATGTAATTATTTCCCTGTTCCGAATTAATCTAGAACTTTATCTAACTCATTCATTGGTCCATCGAAATTAGTAGCAAGGGTTTCATTTACTTGTAGGGTTTTAGCACGACCAGGGAGGATTTGGACCTGCTAATTGACAGTCCATTCTCATAAATCCAACCAAGTTCACTTTAGGGTTTCTATCCCTAAACCCTTGCTTGAGCGACCTCTTTTATGCTTTTTCTCTTTGAATAGCGGCATCTCCAAGTCTTAATCATTTCCTAAATAATTTGAAGTTTCATATAGTTAAAGAAGATTAACTTCCAATTCTTTTTGCAGTTTTGAACAATAAATTATTTCATTTTTATTTTGTATTAAAGATCAGTACAGAATTGTAACTCCATTTTATTCCTACATCAATCAATTTTCCCTGTGATTTGTAAATATCTGTACAGGTTATTCTTAACTGTGTTTCTACGATAGTCATTTTTTCCTTGCCTTACTAGAGCTATAAAAATTGTATTTATGCAAATAGAATACTAGTCATTCTTTCTACGTTAATAGACTGTAAAGATTATGTTTCTGCAAATAAGTATTTATCCCTCACTTCGACAGTTACATCTTACTAATTCTTCTGTAAAATTCATTATATTTAAGCTCTCTTGTTAACAGTAAATAAAAAGTGCAATTGAATCTTACTATTAATTTTTCAATTATCATCTTAGCTTTAGGCCTCTACCCCTTTTCACTCATAGTAGAAGACACCTAATTCAGTTTTATGTAACAGTATAAATTCCAGAAGGTACCTCATGCCTGAGTTGGTTTTAAGTAAGGAATTCCAATGGAAGAGGTCACCTCTCATTCCATTGCTAGTCAATCCTCCGGTCCATGAGATTGTCTTTCAGGACCAAATCTCCCCCCTAGTTTACTCACAAGACCTTCAATCTTCTGCAAGTTGTCCGCACACAACGCTCTTGCTATCTGATCATCACCAGACATAGCAAGTTTTCCCTTTCAATGCCTATCCTTATAGTGCATTTTTTCCTCCCCGCTACTTCCTTTTCTTTGGAAGCCTTACACAGTTAGGGGAGGTAGTTAGGGTTTCTTTTCCAGCGACTGTTTTTTTAACTTCCTTCCTTCAGAAGTTACAAGATCTAATGAATACTTAAATCATTTCTCATTTTAAATAAATAAAAATATTATTCAATTCAAATAGATAATCACATCAATTATTCAGTTTGTTCTTACTACCGTAAATAAAATATTTATAGTTTTCTTGGGGCATTACAGTTTCATTAAGCTCGTCAAACGAAAAACTACTAGCACTCATAAAACGAAGAACTACTAGTACTGCTAATAAGAATTGAAGACCTACGTGGATTTCCCTCTTTGAATACAAGTTAATCTCTGCATTATTTTTAAGTTAATCTATGCATTAATATATATGAGTACAACTCATAGCTTAAACATAATTCCATATATGGTTTAAGAATTGCACATTCAATGGCAAATTTTACTTATTGTTTCTCTCCCAATTGAAATTTTACTTATTGTTTCTCTCCCAATGGTATATTTTGGTCTTGGGTGATGATATATATATATATATATATATATTTCCACCCTTAGCATATTTTGGTCTTGTATGATATATATGTAATTTTGTGGTCCTATTAGAATAATTAGCAGTAGGCAAAGCGATAATTAGTACAAGACATATATTTAATGGCCTATTTGTTAAGCATGGTTACTCAATTTATTTAATTAAACAAAAATAATAATTAGCATAATTATATTAGCAGAAGACATATATTTAATGGCAAATTTTCTAAGCATCGATACTCAATTTATTTAATTTTCAATTAAATTTGGTTTGTAAATCTAGTTGAAACCATATTGAAAATTGAAACTAAATCTATGTTTTTAATTAAATTTGGTTATAAATATTGAAAATTGAAACTAAATCTGTGTTTTTCATATTTTTGTTGTGTTTCTCTCATAGTTTCTTGAATGATAAACCTCTTTCTCTTTTGGTTGTGTTTCCTCTCTCCTAGTTTCCTGAATGCTAAACCTCCCATCTACGTTTCTCATACCGTTGTGGTTTCTCGTTTCGTTAAGAAAGAAAATGGTCATAAGGGAAGGGAATCACTTTAAAAGCTTACTCGTTATTACCATGCCAACCATTAGTTTCTAAAAAAGTTTACTTGTTGTTTGATGATATTTTCCCAAGTACTACCATGCAGATGAAAAGCTTCACTTTAAAAGTTGCCCGATTTGTAAGAAACCAAACGATTAAGTGACCATCTTAGCCATTATTTTTATAAATATGTCTTCTTACACTTGATAATATGTTCCAAGTATTGCCCTGCGGATGAAAATAGGATGGGAATCGGTCTAAAAGATGCTTCATTAGGAAGAAATCGAAAAAGCATGCAAATATCTCAGTAATTATTTTCTAAACATTTCTTCTTACACATGGATATGGCTGTTGAGGACTTGGCATCGAATACAATAATCAGAGTAAGCATGGGAACAAATATCCTACCCCCACCAATGCATCCAATGCTACCTACAGTCGCACTGCAAAAGCCCACTATTGTTCCCAGGACTATCCTCTACCTGAATTTCATTGCCTGTGCAACTAACCAAACACGAGAGCTCAACCATAAGATAATACTTCAAACAACTTCTGAGACAATTAAGAAGATCAGCAACCAAATACAACTAAATTTTGTCGTTGAACCGTTCCCAAACTTGGGATTGAAACACAGAACTAAATGTAACGCTGTGGTCACACCTGTGGAGTGGAAATGCCACTGAGCTCTGCACTGCATGTCGTGCGCTCCAGATGGCCGATGCCCCGCAGACTTACCCTTTCTCATTTCACCTACAACGTGTAGACACCCGTGGTTAGGGTTTAGCAGTTAGCGAACCCAGAATAACAACCGAAAACTTGATAAACTTGTAGTCTTCGGTGTCAGCGAAAATTGAAACAAATGCTTACCCGAATAGGTTGCTGAAGATTGGCGACCAATGTATCAGTCGGCGGCGCGAAGGCGGCCACCATAATAGCTGCAGTAACAGTAATAATTAGTTGAGGATTACAACCGACACGACATTAAAACAAAAGAAAAAAAAATTAAAAAATTAATTGTCACTGAGCATGAGAAAGAGCAGAGACAGGGATCAACGTTGTGTTTCTCGCTCCAAAGGAATCAGACTATGTTCCGGCACCGGCTGAAATTCGTATGGCATGGACCTTCAGTCTGGACAACCAACAGTGTCGTAGCACAACGGGGGTGGTTCAAACCCTAAAACAGTTACAAAGAACGGAGGGTCGAGCGTTGAGCTGAATGGGAAACCAGAGGGTCTCGGGACTCGGGAGGACAGGGAGGGTAGTTACCATGTAAGCCGCTCCGATTAACGTCCACCATTGATTTGCCTCCGACCTACCGTCGATGAGTTGGCGATCCCGAAAGGAGGCAACACCGTCGATAAAGCACCAATCTTAACGATCGGTCTACCACGTGAAAGCAATGCAGAGGTTCTAGATTCTCCCAGCGAGAGTGATAACCCAACGGGTTGATAACCCTAGATGTTGATAAACACCACATTAATTAAACACGTTTAATGTTTATTGTTAATATTGATCGTGCTTTTCTCGTGTTGCGTTGATATTAATTTTGTAAAATATTAAAATGTAGTGAAATTCATTAAAGTCTCCATTAATGTAGTCAAATTTATCTGTGAGGTGATGGTTCCACGATGATTCACGGTGTCCATATGTGACACAATGGATGTTTGTCTACATGTCCACATGGTGACACACGATGGTTGTTGACATAGATATCTTAAAATTCTTTAAAAATATCTTCCCACGAGTTGAATGCATATTTATAAATGTAATATTATTATC
>APFE030311165.1:0-12214 GCA_000404065.3 Pinus taeda | reverse complement strand
GAATAGCGTTGGATTCGAGGTAGGCCTTTATGACCAACTTTTTGATTATGCAATTAGGAGCTTGCATGCAGCATGTTTGATTGTTGCTAGACCCCTATCGGGCTAGTGGGATCGCCTCTGTCCGCAGAGGGGATTTACCTTCCACAACAACTATGTTCAAGGAGATTTTGGACAAGTTCATTTGGGCGATGATAAACCCTGTAAAATTGTTGGAATGGGTAAGGTTCTTGTAAAATAGTAGAATGGAAACCAGTGGCTACTAAAGGAGGTAAAGCATGTTCCAAATCTAAAGAAAAACCTGATTTCAACAGGGCAGTTAAGCGGTGAAGGTTGTGTGAAAACTTTCACAGATAAAGCATGGAAGGTCACCAAAGGAGCCCTGGTAATAGCAAAAGGCGAAAAGGTTGGTACATTGTATTTATGCAATGGTATTTCTAACTCTGTTAATTCTTTAACTTCCAAAGGAGAAGATGCAACATTATGGCATCATAGGCTCGGACACATGAGTGAAAAGGGGATGAAGATTATTCACTCAAGGAATTTGTTGCCGGGTTTAAAGAATGTTGATTTGGAATTATGTGAGAATTGCATTTGGAAAACAAAAGAGAGTCAGATTTCTCAGAGTTGGGAAAGAAAAGAAGAGTGAAAAATTAGAGCTTGTGCATACAGATGTATGGGGACCTGATTAGGTATCATCTCTTGGTGGCTCTCATTATTATGTTACTTGTATTGATGATGCAACTAGAAAAACTTGGATTTATTGTATTAAGAATAAATTTGATGTATTTAATACTTTCAAGAAATGGAAAGCTTTGGTTGAGATTGAGACATGAAAGAAATTGAAGTGTCTTAGATAAGATAATGGAGGTGAATATTGCAGCAAAGAGTTTGATAGGTATTGTTCAGAGCATGGAATTCATAGAGAGAAGACAGTTCCAAGAACACCACAAGAAAATGGTGTGTCAAAAAGGATGAACATAACAATCATGGAGCGGGCAAGGTGCATGAGATTGCATGCAAGACTGCCTTTACAGTTTTGGGCAGATGCTCTAGATAATGTTATTTATCTAATAAATAGAGGGCCTTCAAGTTCCTTAGATGGTGGTGTTCCAGAGGAAGCATGGACAGTTAAAAAGGTAAACTACTATTTTTTAAAGCCTTTTGGTTGTGAGGCCTTTGTCCATATTGATAAAGAAAATAGAACAAAGCTTGAGGCAAAGTCAAAGAACTGTACCTTTATTTGATATGGTGTTAATGATTTTTGTTATCGCTTATATGATTATGAAAATCACAAAATCATTAGGAGTAGAGATGTAATATTCAATGAAAAGGTCTTGTATCAGAATCAGTTGCAGGAAAAGAAACAGGAAAAAGAAAACAAGGAATACGTAGTCCTTGATGAAATCACTGAAAAGGTAAAGGTGCATGAAAATAATCATAATCAACAACCACAATAAGAGCAACCACCAAAACAGCAACAGGCACCCCAAACACCTGAAAGTGGTGTTAGAAGATCTACTACGATAAGAAGACCCCCTGAATGATACTCTCCATTATATCATTTATTATTGACTGATTCTAGTGAACCCGAATGTTATGAAGAAGCAATGCAAGTTGAAAGTAGGAAAAAGTGGGAGGTATCCATGGAAGAAGAGATGGACTCCTTAATGCATAACCAGACTTGGGAATTAGTCAGGTTGCTTGTAAGAAAAACTACATTGAAGAATAAATGCGTTTACAGGCTAAAGGAAGAAGATGGAGGAAAATAGAGGTACAAAGATGGACTTGTGGTGAAGGGGTTTGCACAGAAGAAAGGTATTAATTTTGATGAAATATTTTCTCTTGTTGTTAAAATGACTTCAATCAGAACTATTTTATGTCTAGTAGCAGTTGAGGATTTGCATCTTGATCAGTTAGATGTAATGACAACCTTTTTCCATGGGGATTTGGAGGAAGAGATATATATGCAGCAACCACAACGATATGAAGTGAAAGGGAAGGAGAAAGTAGTGTGCAAGTTGAAGAAGAGCTTGTATGGCTTAAAACAGGCTTGAAGGCAACGATATCTAAAATTTGACAAGTTTATGTCTGAACAAGGTTATACTAGATGTCACTCTAGTCATTGTGTTTATTTGAAAAAGAAAAATGATGGCAGCTATATTATATTGTTATTGTATGTAGATGACATGCTTTTTGTAGGGTATAACATGCAGGAAATAAATGTGCTCAAAAGAAAATTGGCAAATTCATTTGCAATGAAGGATTTTTGAGCTGAAAAACAAATCCTTGGGACGAGAATCACTAGAGACAGGAAAAATGGCAAATTAACATTGTCTCAGAATGAGTACATACAAAAGGTGTTGAAAAGATTTAATATGCACAATGCAAAACCAGTTAGTATACCTTTTGCTAGCCATTTCAAAGTTAGTAAGGAAATGTGCCCAAAGACCTAAGAAGACATGGTTTATATGTCTAAAGTTCCATATGCATCAACAGTTGGAAGCTTAATATATGCAGTGGTTAGCACAAGCCCTGATACTGCACATGTAGTGGGAGTTTTAAACAGGTACATGAACAATCTAGGAAAGGAACATTGGATGGCATTGAAATGAATTCTCAGATATTTGAAAGGTACCACAAATCAAGCATAATGCTTTGGTGGTTCAAACATTTTTCTACAGGGATATGTTGATGTAGATATGCTAGGTGACAGAGATAACAAGAGGAGCACTACAGGATATGTATTTACTGTTGGTGGAAGAGTTGTCAGTTGGGTTTCAAAAATCCAAAGTGTTGTTGCACTTTCAACAATAGAACCGAAGTATGTTGCTGCTACAGAGGCTAGTAAAGAAATGATTTGGTTACAAAGGTTTATGGGTGAATTGGGTAAGGAGCATGATATGGGCAAATTATACAGTTATTTCCGAAGTGCCATTCATCTTGCAAAGAACTCAGCATTTCATTCTAGGAGTAAACACATACATCTCAGGTACCATTTCATATGATCAGTGTTGGAAGATGGAAAGTTGACGCTGGAAAAGATACACACTAGCCAGAATCCTACAGATATGCTAACAAAAGTTGTAACTAGGGAGAAACTGAGAATATACTTAGTTTCAATTTGTCTTCAAGGATGACGATGAAGATGAGAAACAACCAAGTCCAAAGAGGAGTCATTGTCTAGCAAATGAAGTAGCGGTGGAGTTGCTACAATCATTCTCCCAGTGGGAGATTGCTGTGTGTGGAGCATGATTGTTTAGAGGTCGTTGTTTCAGCCATATGTATACCCCAGGAAGTTTGTACACACCTCCACGTGGGGGAGTCCGGGGGCCAGTGGTCCCCCAGCGGGGATTCGGGGGCAGCACCCCCGAAGCTAAAAACAGATGTAAAATTGCCTTGTAAAATTATAGTAATTTCTAGTGAATCTGGGCTGTTCATTAGGTGGATGATCTGATGGTAGAACTCATGTTTAGTTTAGGGTTTTTTCCCCTAGAAGGCAACCCCTCTCTTTGTATGAGGGCATTGTATTTGAGGTTGTGTAATAGATGTGTATTCTCTAAGCGAGAAACAGTCAGGTGAGACTGTGAGAGAAAACAAAGGATATTATAGTGTATCTGCTGTAGGTTGTGTCTCTTCATTTTTCTAGATAATAGAAAGTAAGGACTAGCTGTTCGGGCTGGACGGAGCCCAAAATGGGTGAACCACGTATATTTGTGTCTCTCTTGTTTTATGCATTTTCTGTGTTTATATTTTCTACAATATTTTATGTGTTCCATTGCTCCGTAATATATAATTTTATAATAGAAAATATCCTCATAAGAAAAATTGGCAAACACTTTGGTGGTATTGAGCAAAAAAAATGAAAAATATTAATGACACAAGGGATATGAAAGGGTGACATGGATGTATGTGATATGACATGGAGGGGTGAGTTGGATTGATGATATGTAAGGGCCCACTTTCATGCATGGATGACCTGATGGGTACATGATTTATCGCCAACTTTCGATATGTGGTTTTCATAAAAAACAATTAACCACTTCTAAGGGGTTGCTATGGTGGTTTGTGAAAGGAAAAGTGGACTTTTGAGAAATGATCACGGTTGGTGATTTGGATATGGGTTGTTTAGCCATCCAACCTTTCAACAGGTACTCATCTCGTAGATTTTTATTTCTTTAACCTGTTAGAAAGCCTTGGATTCTTCGAGCTGATTCCGATGAGTGATGACCTGACCCCAAACTTGCACACAGTTTAATTTTCAATTTATAAATGTTTTGAGACCACATTTATATAGTTTAATGTTGTATTATCAAGCTTGAAAGGTTATGCTTGTATACAAAATATAAATAAAGCTTTTTTAAAAAGGATTGTTATATAAAAAATTTCCTAGTCCCTACATCCAAAGTAACCTTTTACTACAACACCTTGCATTAAATAACCAGAGTCCTTGAATTTTTTACCCTTCCATCTCTTCATTCTTCTTCATTTGGGATTCCATTTGGGTACTGATGTAGTCTATGGCCTTATGTAGGTGTTCCAATTAACTAGCTAGGTGTCTCATATCCTTCTTTATCTCATGCCCTTTGTCACATTAACACCCCCTAGTAGGAGGATAGCTAGCCATGGCATGATTGTATCTAGGAATATTATAAATCTAAGACTCCAAGTGTTGCTATAATTAATACTACCACTACATTGGAAAAATAAAAAACAATGGGATTGGAGGGACAACGTGTTTTTTAGTATTTAACAAGACCAATCAACTCAATAGTCACTTTAAAACCCGTATAGAAACAAAAAACTAAAATAAAAAAGATATCCATACATTCAATAGGGAAAATAGGTTCATCACCATCGATATGTGACCTATAATTAGCCATTGACTATTAACCAAGGGAGTACTAACAGTGTTAATTTTATTAGGGATAGATATCTCTGCTCTAGATAATTGTCTTTTAAAATATTTTCACAATGGATTCACCCAATATCATCATAAGAGATAATGTAGAGATAATATTAGCAATATAAAAGCAATGAAATTATCATAGGTTTACCATGATATCTCTGTCATAGGTTTGTCATGATATCTCTATTATAGGGCTAAACGTATATCCCTCATATATTTGTCATAATATTTTCTCATGTCACATATAAGAAGGTCAAAGGAGGTTGTTGTCATACCCAAGAATCGAGGCCCATTAGGGCATTGTTACACCATAAGACTGAGGCACATTAGTTTGTTCTTACACCACAAGACTGAGGCCCATTATGTCATTGTTACACCATAATGCTAAGTACCATTAGTGAATTGTGGTGTTATCACAAATAAGAAGGCCCAAGGAGACCATTGTCATACCCAAAAATTGAGGCCCATTAGGGATATTTTACACCACAAAACTGAAATCCATTATTGCATTGTTACAGCACAATACTGAGATGCAATTTCACAGACCCATAGGGTGGAATGATCATTATATCATTGATAATTAATTACAGGTCCTGGTGTGCATTTATTTGAGGAAGACAAACCCTACGTTTTACCCTATGAAATCCATAACTTTTGGAGTATTATTGAACAACATAAATATATATGTGAAAAATACAAAGTATTTAATTGTATTAATGTTAATTATGAGTGAAAAAAATTATCAACAAGCATAATCATTCAATTTGGCCTTGAAATGAAGGTTGGGCTCAACATATCTCCTTCATATCTTTGTCATAATATTTTCTTATATCATAAGAGGGCCAAATGAGGTTGTTGTCATACCCAAGAACTAAGGCCCATTAGGTAGTTGTTACATCACAAGATTGAGGCCCATTAGGGAATTATTATACCACAAGATTGAGGTATAATTTGATAGACCCATAAGATGGAATGATCATTATGTCACTACCAATTAGTTAAAGGTCCTAGTGTTCATTTATTCGAGGCACATAAACCATGTCTTGTACCCTATGAATTCCATGCCATTTGCATAATTCTTGAAAAACATAAATATGTATGTGAAAACTTAAAAATATTCAATTGTATTAATGCTACTTATGAATAAAAAATACTCTCGATGTAGAATCATTCAATTTGGCCTCGAAATGAAGGTTGGTTATGCATTTTTGTTTAGCGGGCAAAAATTGGCTGGCTTCACTAAAATGCATGCCCAAGCTTCATTTCCTAGCCAAACTCATTGATTCAAATTGTAGATTATTTATTTTACTATTTTACACAACTTTAGATTGTTATATGTTTGCTAATAAGTAGAGTAGTAAAAATGTTAATATTAGCAGGGCTAGAAGTCTCTACATTTTATACTTAAGTTTTAGTTTGTTTTCAACATTTTCACATTGCATTCACCCCATACCATCATAATCAATTATGTATAAAGAAAATTAGCAATAACAATGTAGCGGAACAATCATAGGTCTTCCATGATTTCTCTGTCACAGAGCTAATCATATCTCATTCATATATCTATCATAATTGTTTTTCATATCATAGATAAGAAGGTCAAGGGAGGACGTTGGCATACCCAAGAATTGAGGCATGTTACATATTTGCTACACCATAAGACTGAGGTCCATTAGGGAGCTATTACACCATAAGATTGAGGTATAATTTCATAGACCCATAGGATGAAATGATCATTATATCATTTCTAATTAATTATAGGTCATGGTGTGCATTTATTTGAGGCACACCAACCGTTCCTTTTATCCTATGAAATCCATGCCATTTAGAGTATTCTTGAACAATAAAAGGTTGGGGATGCAATTTTTTTATGCAGGCCAAAATCACCTCGCTTCACCAAAATGCAAGCCCAGTCTCCCTTCTTTGTCCAATATCATTGATTGAAGTTGTAGTTTGTTTATTTTACTGTTTAACACACTTTTAAATTATTATATATTTACTAATCAATAGAGTAGTAATATTGTTCATTTTCTTACGACTAGAAGTCTTTGTTGTACATAATTGAATTTTAAAACATTTTCCATATTTTCACATTACATTCATCCCATATCATCACAAGAAATTATGGAGAGAGAACATTAGCAATAGCAATGTAGCAAAACAGTCATAGTTCTATCCTGATATATCTGTCATAGGTCTGTTATGATATCTATGTCACGAGGCTCATAATATCTTCTTCATATCTCGATCATAATATTTTCTCATATCACAAGGAATAAGGATTAAATATGTCATTATCATACCCAAAATCTAAGTCTAATAGGTAGTTGTTACACCACAAAACTAGGGCTGATTAGGGTGTTACACCCTAAGACTGAGGTATAATTTCACATAACCATAGGGTGGAATGATCGTTATATCATTGCCAATTAATTATAGTTCCTGGTGTGCATTTATTTGAGGCGGATAAACTTTTCCTTTTACCATATGAAATCCATGCCATTTGGAGTATTCATGAATAATGAAATATATATGTTAAACGTTAAAAATATTTAATTGTATTAATGTTAGTTATCTGTAAAAAAATATTCTTCGAGTAGAATCATTCAATTTGGGCATGAAATGAAGGTTGGGTGTGCATTTTTGTGAAGTAGGGAAAAACTGGGTTGATTCACTAAAATGCACACCCATGCTTCATTCCTTGGCTAGTCTAACTGATGAAAATTATAGATTGTTTATTTTACTATTTTACACACTTTTACATTGTTATATATTTACTAACCAATAGGGTAGTAATAATGTTATTTTTCTTATGGCTATAATTCCATGTATAGATAATTACATTTTAAAACATCTTCAACATTTTCACATTGCATTCACCCCATATCATCATAAGTGATTATGCATATAGAACATTAGCTATAACAATGCAATGGAACAATCATTGATCTGTCATGAAATATTTGTCATAGGTATGTCATAGTTCCTCTCTCATAGGGCTTAACATAACTCCATCATATCTCTGTCATAATATTTTCTCATATCACAGATAAGAATGCCCAAAAAGGTTATTGTCATACCCAAAAATTGAGGCCTATTAGGGCATTCTTACACCACAAGACTGAGGCACATTAGGTAGTTGTTGCACCACAATATGAAGGCCCATTAAGTCGTTGTTGTATTTTTATTGGAAAATATTCACATTACATTAACATGGAAATATACATAGCATATAGGAAAAAAATATTGGAGGGTCTTTTGCCATCACCCATTAAGGTTTTCTTACCTTCGAGAGGGAAAGTAGAGAACCCTTGCATAATTTGCAAATCAAGTAATATGCAATGCATCCTTGGAATAATGTTTAAGCTAAACATTACAAAATTTAGAACCCTTGTTCTATGGTGGGACTAAGAAATTGAGTGAAATACCATGAAGAGAAGAGAAAACATCAAAACAATTTGTTTCAGGAGGATTCAAAGTATATTAAAATAGAAATATACATAAAGAACATGAAAAAAATGTTGGGGGTCTTTGCCCATCATCCATAGAGGTTCATTGCCCTTGGAGTGGGAAACCAGAGAACCTTTCAAAATTTCACAAATAAATGATTGTGCAATGCATCATCAAAAAAATGTTTAAGCTAAACATTACCAAATTCAGAACCCCCGTTCTATGGTGGGACAAAGCCACCAAGAGATAGACCTTGAAGAGAAGACAAAGCATCAAAAAATTGTTGCAGGAGAAAAACTAGGAGTTCTTAGCTGGTTCCATGATGACCTAAGTGTGCATTAAATTGTTACGGCTTCTTACGATGATCATTGAGGGGGAAATACATGTATAGATCAGTAGAATTCTCCTCATTAATGTAACACACATATGGGCTTGAAATGGGAGTAGAGAGTAGTGGATATTTTTCCTGAGTGACCTCCTAAGGTGCCACATCTACCTGATGCCCACAAACTAGGGAATAACACCTGATAGTAGCCATATATGTTGTGGGAGGTGAAAATTTGATGGAAACAAAGATATAAGTGAATGTTTCAAGGGAGGTGGGGATGCCAAGACATAATTTGATGTCAAGGTCATGGGATAGACACCACAAAAATATGGTGGCATGGAAATTGTTGACAAAAATCTTAGTTATCCAACACGTTGCACGATATTTCTCCATTTCTTGATCTAGGAGATAAGGAGATAGAATACTATGGAAAAACTAGAGAACGTTGTGACCCTAGGGAGATTCTTCATCCTCCAAATCAAAAGCTTATCTGTGTATGTGGGAAATGAGAGCATGGTCATATAATATCCAATCTTTTTCTATGACACGGGAGGTTAGTAGGTGACCTTTTCCTCTGTCATACCTAGTACGATAACTCCGTCCCCTTTATCTACTCATGGCGTAGAAGCTGGAGTCATTGTGATGAAAAAAGGGCATAAAGTTAACAATAGTAGCAGGAAATGAATAAGAGGACCAAAGAGACAAGACTATGACCCAGGAGGTTGTCGGGAGAAAGCTAATCCTTGATAACCAAAATGGAGTGCATTACAAAATTTGACATGCTGGGCCAATCATATTTATGAAAAAAATTCTAATATGATAGTGGATTAATACTTAGTCACCATTGGCTAAAACAATATCTAGGAAGTAGTCTACGATGATCCGAAAATATATCCTCTAGGAAATATCCAACAAGGGTAATATGTACTTGTCCTATATGGATCTTGACATTCAACTTGTCCAATAGAATACTTTATAGACCAATTAATATCAGCTTCCACATTCGAGAATATTGACGGTGCTCTAAACATTGGGACAGTTCTGCAACACTATCAGACTCATTCTCTCATAATATTCTACATAAATGTCTTACATGTACACCTCCAAGTATCCTTAAATGGACCAAATTCAAATTCCTAGGTGGTGACCAAACATAGAAATTGCATTAATTTCTTTCATAGTACCAACTTACTCCCCATGCCAATAGTTCCCATTCTAGACCAATATACCCTACCAATTGGGAGACTAAGGATTGAATCCAAACACCGCTTTCATTAGTTGTATCAAAGCATAGATTTTACCCTAACAAATGCATATGAGTCATTCTTTACATATCTGTTAAAACAATGTATCGATAATATCATAAGAAAAATCACAGTAGGGAGATATCAATCTTAAGTGGAATTGTTAACAAACCCCACTTATAGCAACCTTTAGTAGATCCCAAATAAAATCATACACAACTTTCACAACACCAAAAACATATACACAATCATAGACTGCAATATATCCAACAACAACCTTATTTTTATCCTATTTTACCTCCTTGATACCTTTTCTCCTATAGGCCAACCCATTCAAACTTATTTCCACCCACCTGCTCAGTGAACTACATTATACGTGAATTGTTCTTAATCTTGTCATGTATGTTCTGTGATTCTTCTATAATGCATCCACCATAGTAACTTACACCTATTTCAATAACATAACCATTATATATTGCAACATGTCCATCTATAACTAGAGAACCTTCCAACATTCTCCAATAACAACTTAAGCTTTGGGGAATATGAACTTACTATTATGCTTGATCATGGTGTGGGAATGCACATTAAAAATTGATATGGATTCCTATTATTAAAATAAAAATTTCATAAAACTTCAGCTGACTAGTACTTTTAAATTCCATCTCTTAACATTTCTTTATAATATGTAGTAACTTTAGCTTGAGCACTATAAACATGTGCATTTTGAATAAAATTAACACCAGTTTTTAGCTATAATCATAGACAAATACAAACCTGTTCCATGAGGTTTCTCATTCAACTAATACACCAACATGCTGCCTTGCTCTGACCTCCTACATGAGCTATGACTTGCAAGAGTGCAACACCACTATATTCTCCCAATGTTTTAGCATCAAACTTACACCACAATAATTTTGTGAGGTTTTAGCATAACAATTACATGCAAAAGCCACCATTTACAATAAGTATTGCACACAGTAGTAAGAACACCAGTTCCTATGCATCGTTCATAGCGACATACCGTTCGTCCAAGTATAATGTGGCTACTTAGTAATTTGTCTTCTTTACTACTTTTCAGATGTCCATAATGACGTTGGAAATGAGTAGAAGTGCTCCTAGTAACAACCTCAACAACTATGAGAGTTTAGTCACTGATAACATCTGAATATCTATTTGTTCAAGGGAAATACACTTCAAGCTCTTCTCTTGTACCACACGAGTTTCAACATCCATTCATTGTTGCACATTGCCACATCGTCAAGTTTCTTGATTTTACCATTTTCTCAATTTTTGGTCAGTTATCATGAATATAAGGTGAAAAACTAATTTCGACCCTTTTATTAGAAATTATATGGTGAGGGTCATATTGCCACGTTTATCCTTTCTCAAAGCCAAACTCCTTTTTCATCACTTCCACTTATGTAAGGGATTGCTTGTTGTTTCCAATAAATAGCTCTATAGTCTTCTCTATATTGAAAAAATACACTTTTCATGCGAGAATAAAGTGTACTCCGTAAACACTTAGAATATACATTATAAATTCAAGAGAAAATATCCTTGTAGGAAAACAAACTAGCCTTCAAATGAATGTTAAGCATGCATTTTTGTGAAGAAGGCCAAAATTTCCTTGCTTCACTAAAATCTAGCCCTATGCTTCATTTATTGGAAAATATGATTGATTGAAATTTTACATTATTTATTTAATGATTTTACACACTTTTACACTATTATGTCTTTACTTTGAGCTTAAATATTTATACTTCAAATTTCATATAACATTCCAAGTTTTGCTAAGACTTGCCTTTCGTGAAAATTGTGTATAAGTGGGAAACATAGTTATGTAGGATATTTCTCAGACATGATGCAAGGGTATATCCTAAGGTTAGGAATTCTCCAGTCATGTCCCATTTCAAATTTCATTACCAAGAGTGTAATTGATTTGGCCTATGTTATGAAACCAGCTCAAGAAAAGGATAGAAAAGATAGATCAACACCTTAGAATTCAACCTCTTCAAGGGGGAAACCTCCTTTACATTACATAAATGAACAATTCTTGGATGATTCAAATAAAAAGACCTCCTTTCTATATATAGGAGTCTAAGGAGTCACAATATAACCCAATCGACCTAAAAGTAATAGTATAAAGCCACAAAAATAACAATAGAGGGATTCTATGGGGCACAATAATAACAATATGGGGACAACAGGGGCACAACAATATTAGTAAGGGATACAACTACAATAGTAATGGGGTAATCACTAGTATTATAGGGACCCAACATG
>APFE030311155.1:216245-240323 GCA_000404065.3 Pinus taeda | reverse complement strand
GAGGGGTTGCCTTCTAGGGCAAAAAACCCTAAATTAAACATAACTTCTACCGTCAGATCATCCACCTAATGAACAGCCCAGATTGACTAGAAATTACTAGACTTTTACAAGGCAGTTTTACATCTATTTTTAGCTTCGGGGGCGCTGCCCCCGAACCCTTGCGGGGGGGACAAGTCCCTCCCATGTGGAGGGGTGTACAGTATTCCTAGGGTATACTTCCACCTAAAACTTTTGAATACAGAAGATAATCAGGCTCCACAACCAATAGTATAAGGCTATATTTTTGGCCAAAGGATTCTCTCAAGTTGTGGGAATTGACTATGATGAAACGTTTGCTCCATTAGCAAGGTATTTGTCCATCAGATCAATTCTTGCACTGGTTGCATAGATGGGATGGATGATCCATGAAATGGATGTAAAAAAACATTCCTTAATGGGGTTATTGAGGAGGAGGTGTACATCGAGTAGCCAGAATGTTTTGATACATTTGATTGCCAGTCTCATGTGTGCAAACTCAACCGAGCGTTATATGGTCTCAAATAAGCACCTCATGCTTGGTACGTTAGGATTGACAATTATCTCATTGGTTTGTGCTTCACAAAATGTGAAGCAGATGTGAACCTATATCCTATTTTGATAGAAGGTAAATTTCTTATCATTGTTTTATATGTTGATGATTTAATATTAACTATTGATGAGAAATTGGTTGGCTATTGCAAGGAGGATCTTGCAAGGGAATTTGAAATGAAAGACATGGATCTCATTCACTACTTCCTTGGGCTGGAAGTATGGAAAGGTGATGGGGATTTGTTTGTGTCTCAAGGAAAGTATGCAAATGAGATATTGTAGAGTTTCTGCATGGAGAGTTGTAAGCCCATGGAGACACCTCTAATGACCAACTGAGGAAGGAGATTGCCACTTCAGGTGAAGAGGTGGATGCTACCATTTACCGGAAGTAAGTAGGTTCACTAATGTATCTTGTCAACACATGACCAGATATGTGTTATGCATTCAACCAGTTGAGCCAAGATATGGTTAGGTTGACCAAATTATATTGGAAGGTAGCAAAGCATTTCTTATGGTACCTCAGAGGCACTACCCAATATGGATTATGGTATAAAAAACCAGAGGGAGTGAATTGTTGTGGCTTCACAGATGCACATTGGGAAGGGAGTCCATCTGACCAAAAGAGTACTTCAGGTGGAATTTTTAGTGTTGGGTCTAGAACGATTTCCTGGTACAACAGGAAGAAAATATCTGTGACACTCATCTCAGTAGAAGCAGAATACATGGTTGCAAGTCAAGAAGCATGTGAGGTGATCTAGATGAGAAAGATACTTGTGGGACTATTTGGTCAGATGATAGATCCAATGGTGATCTATTGTTATAATTAGAGTTGCATTAAGATCTCTAATAATATGGTATTTCATGATCGATCCAAGCCTATAGATATCTGGTACGGGATTATGTGTAGATGCGGATAATGTTGCTGCAATACATTCTGACAAAGGAAAAAGATCTTGACATTTTGACAAAGGCCTTGTCAAGACAGATGTTCAAGTTCCACAGGTGTAGGATAGGGGTGGTTGATAATCCCTTTCTTGATGAGAGGATGTGTTGATTAATGAAGCAAGAAAGTCTCAATTTGATTTTGCCTTTGTCAAATTGAGAAAATTCAAATTTCCACATCAATAAACAACTTGGATGCAGTTAACTTGTGTGACATGGCTTGTGTCACTCAGATTACTCAGTAAATTTGAGTTAGAGGGCTTGGAGTTCACTTAAGCATGTGTGATTGCTGATTTGTAGCAATCAAGGTCAGTTATTTCAAGTTGTTTTCAGTTAAACTAGTTTTAATTGTTGATATAACTAGTGGAAGGTCAGTTGTGCAGTGGGACAATAGTCTAAATCAGTGATCATCCAATTAACTGATCAATCAACCCAAAATAGCTAGTGCATGCAGAGAATTTGAGTTCCCCGGCTATGGTGGAGATTCCAAAGTAGTGTAACATCAATTGTAGACTATTCTAGAGTGTACATGTGCTGCGTGAAACCATATGATCAACCTTGGGAATTGCACAGACAATTGGAGGAAAAATCCTAAATAATACGATCTAAATTCCTTAGGAATTTCAAAAGGAAATAGGGGCTCAAGCTAAGGAAAAAATTGAATAAGTTTGGGTCAGAGATTATCACTAAGTAGAGAGATAGGTTATTCACTTACAGGTTGAGATCAGACTGAGCTAGAAATTGTAATGCATATGTATTCATCTTATTAATGCAACTAGGCATAAGGGGTTTTTAGCAGTTTCTTTTCCCTGGAAAAATTTGTGCATGTGTGTTATTTCTTCATGCATGTCTAAGATTGTTGTTCTAAATTATGAATTGAATTCTATAAATCGGTAGAGTAGGATTGTGTCTTTTGATTTTAGATCAAACTTCTTGAGTAGTTGTAATTTTATACCATATTTCTACAGAGAAATATTCCTAAGGTAACCAACAGTTCAATTCCTTTCAATATCTTCTTGCTTGTATCATTACAGTTATAGAGAGGAATTTGTTACAAAACAAATTACATTTAGATTTCTTCCAATAGAACAGACTGGAATGAATTTTAGACATGTCAAATAAAATGATTCTATATTATCCTTGAGCAAATAAATAAATGTCTCATTTGAACTTTCCAGCATACACCCTATAATATTCTCTAATTTATCCGATATTATATTATAGGCTCAATTACCATTGAATCTTTGCATAACCATTGCATCCTTATTTCATGGTAAAGCCTTTGTTTATGAACCCTATGGAGTAGAAGTTTGTGAATATATTGTGTGTCATATATAACAATGTCAATCCATGTTGTTATCAGTTTGATGATATCATTTTGTGGGATCTAAGGGTTTTAATTTCATTAAGTTACTCTGCATGTTGCATCTTTTCTTCTTGTTTATTCTAGCACCCATCTTATTTTGAATTGGTGATGAGGCTCATTGTCAAGTTGCACCCGGATGAGATCAATTACACGGTATCCTGTTTTTCATTCTTTCCCTCATATGAGATGGTCTTGCAGTGCTTTGTGGATGATATGTTGCTATATGGTAGAGCTTTCCCCAAATACCACTAACATTCCATGATATCATTATTCTTCAGCAGTTATATTTAATGTAGTCAAATATGTTCAGATTTCATGCAAATGAGCATATATGCTAGTTGCAATTCATCAATATCAATTATGGCTTCTCTATTTTAAAAAATATAATTCAGAACATGCTCTGCTATTACCTTTAGCGTGCCAGAATATTGACACAGTTAAAATCTATGTTGTACTTGATTTTCCCCAGTCTATGTTTGTATATGTTTTCAGGTTGGAGAATTGTTTGTTCATAGAAGGCATCTAAATCTCAAAGAAAGTATTAATGCTTACAACATGGAATGTGAAAAAATTGGAGCAATAACTTCAAAATCACGATACCCTAAACCTGAAACAATATCTACATTCACTATTTTCGTGTGAGAGAAATTATGAATATAATTTGTAGAAGTTAGATGAAACTCGTAAAAGTAAATATTAAAATTCATGTGAAGGGCGGATTAAAAATAAAATTGTCATAAAAAATTCCCTGATGGGTAGGGGGACATGTCAAATTTAACCCCTGCTTGCACCTAGTACATGCCATGTGTCAAAGTCAAACATTATGAGAACTTGTCTTATGCATTATTTGGTTGGCATTAAATTTTATTAGTTTTGCAATTAGGTTTATTTTAATTTTTTACATATATTTACATATTTATGCTCTATGAATAAATGCATTATCTAGAAATGGACAAAAGTGTGAAGTTAGATTTGATCACCTCTTGTGATTATGTTTACATGGAAATCAATACTTTGGTTGATAAATTATCAAAAAAGGTACTCTAAAATTAGGACTTCAAGCTAGATTATTCTACTTGAGTTTAGAAATTGTTTTCTTGTCAACATTATTTCTAAGTCAACATTTTTTTCTTGGATCAATTTATATGTATTATATATATAATAGTTTTGTATTATATGCAATATTTTAGTCAACATTTTTTTCTTAGATTATTTTATATGTATTATATGTAATATGCAGAGGCATCTCTTATATGCCTCCCAACCACAGGTCATTGGAGTGTGGGGGGATCTACTATACATGGTCGGGCTCATGATAGATGACATAACTTAACCAGAGTGTGTATTCCACTCATAGATCCTAGCTCTGACACCAATGAGAGTGTCAAAGGCAGTGTTTATGTCTGTGTGGATGATCTTGTTACAGATAGTGGACCTTTTTCACTAGTTGCAGGTACACCTCATGCATTTTTAAATCCTCTTTAAACTTGATGTGTTTATGTCTTGAAATTGTGTTTAATTTTTAAATCGTCTTCAATTGATGTGTTTGAATTTAATGTATATGTTCTTATGTTTCTAGTTTGTTATATATGTTAAATTATGTTTATGATTTGCAGACCCTCAGCAGGGTGAAGCTGAGGGTCACAATGTAGCTTCAATCCCTCTATGGAATGACACTGCAACTAGTATCAAAGTTAAGGATGTTAGGTCCCAGCAGACATGGATCACACGAGAGATGGGTAAAATATTTGCTAGTTTCCTACTAGGCATAGTTTGTCTTTGATGTTGGATAGAATCAATAGGTTGATCAAGACATATCAAAGGGTGGGCCCATAGAGCCACATCCTACATTCCATACATAAGATTAGGAAGTTGGAGGTTAGAGGCCCACATAAGTGGGAGGATGTGAAATACACCACCGAGGACATTGATGTTGGTGGGGAGTTGTTTGACATCCCTTCAGATCGTCGTGTTAGACATGCGGGTCTAATTCTGCTCAAATATTTTAAGACTGTTGATGTAGCCCATTTTTTTATGATCAATTCATTGGAGTTTTGGGCCAGTTCCCCCACCATGACCAGGTCCCCATTTATTTTGCAAAGCATATATATGTGGATTTTGTGCTACATATGAGGTCGAATTAAACTAGCACTAGATCTGAATTTTACGGACCTAACAAGGAACATATCTATGATTATACAAGGGCTCATAGGGACCCTATGCACGTAGCACCACCTCCGAGATTGTTTCCATGACCATCTCGAAGCGTGGTATTGTTGATGGAGCTAAAGCAGCCATCGTAACTCAGCACTGAGACCAGGGATACCATTGTAGATAGCATGCAGAGGACATTGGCCAGTGTGCATGTCGCATTGCATGGAGAGATGAGTAGACCATGTTCATTGTCTCATGACCCACCAGTTTCATTATATGATGATTCATATCTCAAGAGTCTAGGGCATGACCATATTTTGGCATATGCACATACGTGTTGTGATATTATACATTATTTGTATTAATAATTTTGTATCAAATTACATTTATATTAATAAGCTCATGATAATCATGCATACATAGTCCAGCTACATGGATGAGATTCTGAGGTCATCCAAGGGGGAAATTGATCAGCCAAAGCAGCCTCCTCCAATGTATGTTTCCATGGCTCAGTCTCCTCCACCTCCACTTCATAACACTCATGTGGAGAAGAGTCACTATGTACAACCACATGAACCAACATTTGAGGTAAACTTTTTTATTCCTAATATTTCAACATTTTCTTTTGTTAAGTTACATGTATGCATACTAATTAATTCATAGACTAATTATAATTTGTCTTTTCCATTATGTACACGGGCCCAAATGTAGAGTGGATTCAATGTCGCATTTATGTGGATGCATGAATGGGATGTTGGGTATGGAGATATTGATGATGTGGATCCATTGACGTAGGCCCACATCATACTTGACTTCCATTTCGACTCAAGTGAGGTTAGTATATTCATATATGTAATTAAATGCATGGTTCAAAATCACTTATTTCTAAATTGTTTATTTTGTACAAATAATGTTTTATTTAATTTGAATTTGAATGTGTTATATTGCAATACTAGATTATAGATGATTACTTTGTGTAGTGGAACTCACATAGTTAGTTCATACCCATTTCATGGGAAACATTCACATGTGATACAGATTTTGTATATTTTCATACATGGATAGATTATGGATGCATGAACATTATTTCAGTTTATGGATTCTTATTATTTCAATTTATGGATGTTCATGTAATGTAATTTGTATATGTTTTCATATGGATGGTTTATTGATACATTCATTATTTTAGTTTATGGATGTTTATTAATATTGTCTATGGGTGTTCATTAAATTTCAGTTTATGGATATGTTAATTATTTCACTATCTTATAATAATAAAAAATTCTATAATGTAATTTTTATTAAAAAAGATAACAATTTTGATTTCTAGTTTCATAGACTAAAAAAAAAAAGTACAATATTAGGCTATGGTGCAAGACACTTTGATACTTAAAATGAACTAAAATAGATCATGGTTCAATGAAAAAACACAAATAGGATTGAAATAAGTTTTAAATTTAATTTTAAAATATGTCTGGTACAAACAACAAATAAGTTTATTCAAATTTATTTCTTATGAGGTCATCTACAGGAGCTTAGTCATAACATGATATAAGTCATATGTATTGGAACTTAATATACCAAAAAATAATTAATGATATGTTTCTAGATAATTTTATGAATTTTCCTAAATTTACTTGGCTATCCAAATATTTCAAATAATTCCTTATCTTAAGGGCTTATATTTCTTATGTTTGATCAACCCATGCAGTATCTCAACATGTGCAACAACTGAATGATTCTCAAAATAGTTTCGAATGGTGTTACTAACGTGGCTATAATAGTGCAAGTAGGGATAGGCTCCCCAAGGTCCTCTATTGTGCTTGCATCCAAATTTTCTGCAAACCTTCCACCCCTTCCCAAACCATTGAGGTTCCTTGTTATCCTATGAACTTGAGAGGGAACAACCCATTCTTTTGGAAGTTGATTAGCTTGATAGGGCACATGTTATTCCTCCAGTGGTTGATTAGCTTAATAGGGCACATTTTTTACCCTCGTGACAATTGATCAGCTTGATAGGGCACATCTTGTTCCTCTAGTGATTGATCATCTTGATAAGGCACATCATGTTCCTCTAGTGGTTTATCAACTTGGCAGGGCACGTCTTGTTCCTATAGTGGAGGGCACATCTTGTTCAACATGTGGTTGATCGGCTTGATAGGGCACATCTTGTTCCTCATGTGGTTCATCAATTTCCATCCTTACATAGTGCAATACAAAATATACTTGTAATTAAAGTGAATCACTATCATAAGATAAGTGAATAGTATATTTACACATGTTTATCTAAGAAATAAACATAGATGGAAGGTCATGATATGATTAGTAGGGTATTCCCCATGTTTTCCTTTGAATTTAGGGATATCTAATGGTAACTTGGTTGGCATGGGGGCCAATTTTTTATTACGGGCAATGGGATTATTTGTGAGTTTCGTCAAATCTAGGAGATTTAAAGAAGTGATAAATGGTATTTTTTTGGTATCACAAGGGCTTCACTCAATGAAACTCTAAGGCTCTAACATAGCACGTGCATTCATGGCATACTAAAAAATACCTTTAATTTGACTACATATTGGAAAATATCTTTATAAATCACTTTATTTAACCCCCTACTTCCCAATTTAAAAAAACCCTACTTTCACTAGATATTGTAGGTATCCATTTTTTCAGTAACATTTTTATACCCCTTTATATTTTTTCATTAACTTTGAGCTCCATTTTTTGTACACAACATACGAAATCCATTTACCCCCTATTATATTCTAAATATATTATTTCTTTTTTTCCTCAATATATATCCCCCAATATGAACACCCGTGGCATGGAATTATTCCCCTGTGGTTGGTGTTAGTCATGATGTAATTACCTTGTGTGTTGGTGTTGGTATTGATGTTGGTGTACCCTGCGGGGTAGTATTGATTGGGGTACCCTATGGGGTGGGGTTGGTTGGAGTACCTTGTGGGGTAGTGTTTGTATTACCTTTAGGGCTGGTGGTGGGGGTGCCTTGAGAGGAGTTAGATCACAATAAAGTGGTTGTTAAACACACATGGTGAGCGAAAACAATAAGAAAGATAAATCATGCAGTACATTTTTTATTCACAAATGATGTATATTTATGGTACATTATGTGACCGTTGGGATTCACATCCCAAGGTCTCTTGGATCCAACATTCCCCCCCTTAATCCGAAGGGTTATGTATGAGTCCAAGAAAAGAGTTGTAATACAAAATGTGCAAAAATACATGGCAGCACTAGGTTGTATGTGCTCTCTGAAATGTTGGTATAAAGGGCGGTGGTTTAAGGATGGCCACCAACACTGGAATGCTTAGTGCAATTCCCGGAACTCTTCCAAAACTGGCAAGAAACTGAAGTTTTCTGCTAGAGGAAGTGATCCTATTGTTTTAAAGAGGGAAACCTTCAAACATAAAAGGGAGGTCTCACCCCACATAAAAGGTAAAACTTCAACCTGAAAAGGGAAGTCTTAACCTGTGATGGTTTAAGGATGACCAACAACTCTGGAATGCTTAATGCAATTCCTGGAACTCTTCCAAAACTGGCAAGAAGCTGGAGTCTTCTGCTAGAGGAAGTGTCCCCAATTTTGTTCCTGGAATTCTTCCAAAGCTGGCAAGAAGTTGAAGTCTTCTGCTAGAGGAAGTGTCCTAGAGTGCCAACTGAAGGCATGTTCAGGGGCATCTTTGCTTCTCAACTCTGAAACTGGTGTGGCAGGTTGTGGCTCAGGCTCACTTGATGTGACTTTGAAGCTTGTAGATGACCATCATTTCCCCCCTTGTCAGATATAAGGTGAGAGGATGGAGAAAACTCAACTGCAAGACTGTTCAATACTCTAGAACAAGTTCTGACATGTGTTTGGAATATATTCTTGGTTGTTGATGCCCATTGCCAAGAAGCGATCCATCCAAGATAAATCTTTGTTCTTGTAGGGTGTTTGTTGCTGAAGCATCTGTGTGAGGAATGGCTAGTTTTATGACAGTGCTTACATGGATGAAGATCAAAACAGTGATATTTCAGATGGCCAACTCGGTCATAGTGTTGGCATTTCACGATCTGCTGTTGTTGTTGCTGTGGAACAGGGACAGAATCTGGAACAGTTGTAGTTGAACTGTCATGAGGAGCAGGTGAACTGTCATGAATGAATCCAGCACTCTGAAACTGAATGGGCTTTGCATAGTATGGAATATGAAAGGACAAGTCCTTGTCATATCCAAGACCAGTTCTGTGCTTGTTGTGGACAAGTTGTTCCCAAGGTCTGATGATGGGCTTGGGAAGTGCAGACTGAGTTTCTGCATCTGCATTTAACCTTACTGCTTTATCTAAATGAACTGTAACATTATTGACTTGCTGTTGATGGGTTGCACTCTCAATGTTCTGAACATAAACATGTTCAGAATGACTCCTCTGTTTTAATTCTTCTTGCTGTAGCTGATGTTCAAGCTTCAAAAAATCGATCTTTTCCTGTGCATTTTGTAGACAGACCTGAATGTTTGTGAGGGAAACTTTGCTGACTTTTAATGTATCATGAGTAGTAGACAATATCAGAGTTTTGAGGAACTCTAATACTTCATTGATTCTGGCCATTTTCTCCAATGTTAAACTTGCACTTTAAGCCAACTATGAACCAATGTCACTACAAGGTATTCTCAAAGTTTGTTCTCTCAGAAAACTACAACAATTAAATGAGATTATTCCTTGAGGAATGAATCAAAAGCTAGATTTTAACTCTACTTATTCTCCAAATCCACACACAACGATGGTTGGTTGCATGCATATAAAGTATATTGTGCATTCCCAAACAATGAAACTCAAACGCTACAACAAATAAAATATTTGTTTTTCCACTCAGAAATATATATCAGCAAGGATGCAAGCTTTACACTGTCATCAATTCAAGAAATACAGTGTATTCAATTTTACACTAGAGCTCCAACAGCTGTACAATAACGACAAAAAAAATCTGCTAAATTCATCCACTGAACATTTGCTTTCTTATTTGCTATTCAACTGTAACTCAAAAAATTGGACTGTAAAGAACATTCATCAAGGAAATAAACCTTTCAGTTCCTTTCTATCTGCACTGAATGCCTTAGTCCCAAACCCTTTTACGTATACATGAGAAAAAAGTTCTGAAGGATCTGGCAGTGGACTTTCCTTTGCTAGGGCAATTGCATCATCAACTTCTATGTTTTTTTTTCTTTTTTTCTTTTCAATATCCTTCAATTCAGCTGCTGTGGCTATGTTATTGGCTAGCACAAGTTTACGGACCCTTTCAATTGGATCACGCTCCTGCCTGAAATTTGTTAAGTCGGACACTTTCTGCTACCTGCATATACAATTTCAGGTCTAGGAAATGCATAACGTACATACTTAAACACACCATTTTATGCCATGATATCCTTGGTTCATATAACATTCAATGCACCCTCACGGTGTTCCCACACATCACACTCTTCAATTAAAGGTTGAGAGGCACTCCACTCTCTTAAAGCATTAAAGAATTTTGACCATTAAAGAACCAACAAATCAGTCACGCGCAGACTAATAATAACCCAAATCAACTACCAGCTATTATAGATCTCACCGTTCAGTATCTTCTCGTGACAGGACTCCTTGAGCGATGATCCCCACGCGGTGAAAAAATCGT
This sequence comes from Pinus taeda, assembly GCA_000404065.3. Lineage (NCBI taxonomy): Eukaryota > Viridiplantae > Streptophyta > Pinopsida > Pinales > Pinaceae > Pinus > Pinus taeda. Next base: position 229,635 of record APFE030311155.1, on the reverse strand, counting down.
GGTTTGGCAGAGCGCTAGCTCGTTTAACGTTGGGGCCCGGTCGGATGATGCCAGACCGCTTTCACGGATCTTTCACTCTGACTGTATATACTTTGCATTTGCATTTGGTAGATATTTTGGGCCAGCGTAATATAAAGTCGGAGCAGAGGCCTATATATTTCACACTGGTTCTATTGGGTAGCAGCGTAGTGCAGATAAGCTTTTGTTAAAATGTCTTCTTTGAGTATGCAAAGCTGCTTCTTAATTCTGGCTCTTTACTTCTGGGCATCCCATTGTGCACAGTTTAATGATATCTTCAAGCCCAGCTGGGCGACAGATCATGTTATGTAGGGGGGAGAGCTGTTGAAGCTTAAGCTGGACAATATTTCTGGGGCTGGCTTTGCTTCCAAGACAACATATTTGTTTGGAAAAGTAGGGGCATAGATTAAGCTCGTTCCAGGTGACTCTGCAGGCACAGTTACTGCTTTTTATATGTCTTCTGAGGGGACTCTGCACGACGAATTCGATTTCAAATTCTTGGGAAATTCTTCGGGTGAGCCTTACATTGTGCAGAAGAATATCTACTCCAACGGCACATTCAACTTGAGTATCTCTGCAGTGGCCTCAACGCCAAAACCATGTCAGGCCTTAGCACTAAAACATGAAATGACAGTATGGAGAGATGTGCAGTGATGGCAGAGGTAGGTTATTTCAGGTCTGAGGGGAATAAAGGTAAAGTCAGAGGTCAGGTAACGCAGAACTGACATATATATAGAGACCACTGACATATATATAGAGACCACGAAACAAGTGGCTCAAATTGGAGCAGGACCAGCAATCGCCTGCTCTGATACCATGTTAAACACACATGGACAACAAGAGAGATATGAAAGATAAAACATGCAATACGATTTTTATTGACAAATGATATACATTTATAGTACATTATGTGACCATTGGGATTCACATCCCAAGGTCTCTTGGACTACTTTTGTCCATTCGGCTTCCACACTAACCCATTGAGGATTAGGTGTTCAACAGTGACAATCAAAGTTGTGTCAAACTCTTTGAGAATCTAGTTTTTCATTATCAGTCCAAGCATATATACATCCAATATCACCATCTACGAGATTGTGTACATAGGAGAATCATGTTGTTGGATTACATTCCTATATAGGAACAAGATGCATATATTCTGACAAAGGCACTTCCAAGATGCAAATTTGAGTTTCACAGAGGTAGGATTAGGGTAGAAGATTATAGCTTTCTTGTTAAGAGGGAGTGTTGAAAATGAAACAAGGAAATCCTAATTTAATTTTGTCCTTGAAGTAAATTGGGAATAAAATTGTAATTCCACATCTCATGACAACTTGTAATAGTTAACTAAGTTAATTTGACTTCGTTGGGTAGTTAATTCAAGTTGAGGGTCTAACTAGAGTCATGTAGAGTGTCCCCTACATTTAGGAGCATTGGTTGAGTTTATTTTTAGTTGTAATTAATTAATTCGATCTAACTGAGTTAAAAGAGGTTAAAATAGCTCCAACTGATGGAGGAACTAGTGGGAGGTCTAGTAGTGTGGTATTGCTCGCAGTCCAGTGGGGTGCTACTTGCAGTCGAGTGTGCTGCTGCTTGAAGTGCAATATGGTGCTACCTGAAGTGGGTGTGGTGCTGCCTGAAGTGTAGTGTGGTGTTTCTTGAAGTGCAGTGTGGTGCTTCTTGAAGTGGAGTGGGGTGATACCTAGAGGGTAGTGTGGTGCTTCCTACAATTATCAACCAGTAAATTGAAGATTCCCTCATAATTAACTCATGCATGTCAGATCAGAGAAAGAACTAGTTGAGATTAGAGTTTAGGGACACTGCACTATCATTTTTATAATAATATGAATTGTATAGATGGTGCATGCAGTCAGAGGAAGTCCTATGAGGATTTTGCAATTCATAATTGAGGAATTTCCCAATTAAATAGGGGCTAATTACTTGAGGAACAACTCAAGCAAATAAGTACTTGGGAATTTAGAAAATTGGTTAAATATTGGCCAAGGCTTGTATAGGAACCAGTGTGACAGATAGAGATAGTGCAGAGGTTTCTCGGGCTTGATCAAAGCATTGTAATATTCTCATATTCTTTGACTAATTCAATATACAGATAGTAGGGGTTTTTAGCTGTGGCTTTCCCCAGGAAATCATTGTGTTATGTGTTGATTGAATTCTTTCTCTTGTATGCTTTGTGATTTCACAATTAATTAATTGTTTCCCCTAATGAGTAGAGTAGATTCAAGTCTATTGTTTCAGCATATTAGAATTAGTATTTTGAATCTACAAGGAATTTCTATAATTATAATTGATCCTGATAGGACGTAGGCCATTAAAAATTTAACCCCAGAAAATTCTAAAAATGCCTTACAATATTTTATGGGAAAGATTAATTTTGTTAGATGGTTTGTTCCTATATTTTCTGAAATTGTAAAACCTTTTCAAGATTTAGTGAAGAAACTTGTTGTTTTTAAATGGGGAGAATCATAAAAACAATATTTTAGCACTATTAAACAAGTAATCATAGATGCTCCTACCTTAATAAGTCTTGATTTCTCTAAAGAGTTTCTTTTGTATACATTCAATTCAGACTTTGCCTTTATTGATATGCTTATGCAAAAGGCTAATCCTAATATTGAAACCCCTGTTTCTTTCATGAATCCAACTTTTAAGGGAAAAATTTTAAATTGTGCACTAGTGGAGAAACAATCCTTTTTTGTTTGCAAAACATGTAAGAATTTTCATTTCTGTCTGCTTAAATCCAAGACAAAAATTTTAGTCCCATACCCGACAATTAAAAATATTTTAATCCAAAAGGAACTCTGATAGAAACGTGCTCACTGGATGACATCCTTGCAAGAATTTGAATTCAAAATTAAACCAACACGAATCATCAACGGTTGGGGTATTTCTAAATTGGTTGTTGAATCCATTTCTTCCCCTACTAACTATTCCACTTTTCTAGATGATTCATCGCTAAAGAATGGAGTATCTTTATTACAAAATGAAGTCTTGTGTCAACAATATAGCCTTGATTCCTGGTATCCAAACATTAGATTTTATTTGGAAAAGGGTACAACCCCCTCTCATTTTAATACAACTCAAAGAAGAGCATTAAGATTAAAATCAACACCTTAACATCTTATTAACTATGTTATTTAAAGAATACATTACAATGGGGTGTTACTTCACTGTCCATATTAGGGAGATGATTTAAAAATTCTCCTTGAACTCCACTTTGGCCCTGTTGGTAGACATTTTGGTGGTGATATCACCACACACAAGGTTCTAAGGGAAGCTTATTATTGGCCCACTCTATTTAAAGTCATCCATGCCCCTGTAAAAAAATGTGAAACCTGCCGAAAGACCATTGGTATGGTAAATAAATCTACTTTTCACCTACATCCGATCATTGTTGCAACTCCATTTCAATAATAGGGCTGAGACATAATTGGACCAGTTAATCTTCCCTCATCCCAACAACATAAATTCATTATAAGAATTACAAACTATTTTACTAGATGGGTTGAGGCAACAACTCTGCATATTGTAAACGCTAATTAAGTTATTGATTTTCTTGATTATCAAGTTATTATCCGTTTTGGTGTTCCTGAGTCATTGGTATTTGATAATTCATCTTATTTACCATATAATGAGTTAGGTGCACATGCCATAGAAAAAGGGATAAAATTTAAATATTCCACAAACTATTATCTGCAAGGAAAGGGTCTTTGTGAATAATCAGACAATAAATTGCTAAATTTTTTTAAAAGAATAAAATCAAAAAATCATAGAAACTGTCATATTGCACTATGTAATGCATTATGGACTTATAGAGTCACACCAAAAGCTGCTATTGAAAACTCACCCTTTTTCCTCCTTTATAACAGAGAAGCCATATCATCTCCTCATATTTTTCTTCCTTCTCTGCAACTATTCAAAAGTGTCCAAGAAATTAAGTCATTAGTTATGGAGGATACAATCTATGCTTTATTAAAATTAGAAGAAGAGAGAAAGAAAGCTAAAACTAAGTTAAGTCAACATCAACAACTAGTAAATCAATAGTTTGATAATAATTCTTCTTCTAACAGGTACCTTGAAGATGGTAATATAGTTTTGAAATGGGACAAGGACCATGAGGACAAGAGGGTACACACCAAGTTTCAAATATTGTAGTTGGGACCGTTGATTATTATAGAAAGGACCAGACAAACACATCTTGACTGCAAAATTTGAAGTGTCAACTTGAGTCTCTCCTAGTCAATGGGAAAGTTTTAAAAATATATTTTGCATGATCTCCTTCAGGGAACTTTTGTATATATATTTATGTTTTTGATTTTATTTAATTTTGTGTGTTTGAGTTTTCTCTTTTGAATATGATATTACTTGGTTTGTGTTAGAAAATTATATATTACAAAGCAATGGAACACATATAATATTGTAGAAATATAAACACAGAAAACGCATGAAACAAGAGAGACACAGATATACGTGGTTCACCTAGTTTGGGCTACGTCCACCCCGAACAGCCAGTCCTTCCTTTCTATTATCCAGCAAAATGAGAGACCACCTACGCAATCGATTGTAATTCCTCGGTTTCTCTACGCCTACCTCTCTGTTTTTGCTACACATAGAAACACTCTATTACAGAATCAAATACATGCCCTCAGGGGGTTGACTTCTAGGAAAAAAAACCCAAACTATCATAATTTACCGTCAGATATCGCCTAATGAACGCCGATTCTAGAAATAGTATAACATTTCAAGGAAATATACATCTGTTTTTAGCTTCGGGGCGCTACCGAGGCCTCGTCGGGGGATACTGGCCCCCCCCCAGCGAGGGGATCGCCCCCCGACCCCGCGGGGGGGAAAGTCCCCCGACCCCCCCGCATGGAGGGGTGTACAAACTTCCTAGGGTATACATCCGGCTAAAACAAAGACCTCTGAACAGTCATGCTCCACACACAACAGTTTGGATTCCTTTTGATGTTGCCTTTCTGTATCATTCTATAGTCAAATCTACCTGGAAACATTTTTAAACAAGATTTTTATTAGATAGTATATTAATTCATGTATTAGTTGCTGAATCAATTCTTTTAGTTTGATTTTAGCAAAGAGGTTTCTCTGTTCAGAGATAAATCTAGATACTACCTTATTTATAGGAATTATCTCAGTCCACTATTATTGAAGAAGAGTTCATATTTAGGAAAAACATATTACTTTTAACAACATTATTAATCTAAGGTTGGATAGGTAAACGTTTCATGCCATCTCAAGCTCTTACTAGAGCAGAAGTTCCTTTGCATCTATTAAGCAATCCGTTAAAGATTATTTTTTATAAGGGTGTAATTCAAAAATATAAAAATGAAAAAAATATATACACTGAAATATAGGAGGTCTCATCACAAGTTGGCCTACCAAGATCATGGGTCCTAACAAAAGTGGCATTATTGTTGTTGGTCACCAAACCAAGGTAAGGGTTTTTAGTCATAAGGCTAAAAGACAACAGGTCTCATTACAAGACAACTTGTTCACTCTTGTTACTTCTTGTGAGTGTCACTGTCACTATCTGGTTACCAAGACAGGACAATGAATTTCAGTTACTTACTAAGAAAAATTTTGAGGAAAGGAAAGACTCTTAAAAGATTAGAATCATTACCTAATGAATGGGATACATGCATATCAACGGGTTAAAAGGTACCCCTGTCAAGGCTATGGATGCCTATTGGCACTAGTGGCTCTACTTGTGGTATTAAAGTTCATCGTGTAAACTTCCATAATTTGATGTTTATCTCTTGAATCTGTTATCCTTATGGATCCTTCTGAATATTTAGAGAGTTTTATTCTAATTTCTATAAATTGCTAATTCTTTTAGCAAATGTATTGGTTAATACTTATACTTTTTTTACAGATTGAATTGAAAGAGACTACTTTTCAGTATATAATGCATGATTATAATTGTTTTTGACTCTTTCTCCTTGCATGTTATTTTTCAGGTAGAGAAAATTAATTCGGTCCATTGAAGCCCCTCGTGAAATTTTACCATTTTTCTTGTTTTGACTTAATTCTATTTGTATTGGTTTGATTCATGCATCCCTTCCTCTAATCATCATTTTATTTTTTATGGCATGATGGTTCACTGTAGGGTCTATTCCTTCATTCGTTGGATTATAAGGATTATATTCATATATCATTATGATTAGTGTCAATCAACATTACTCCTAATATCAATAAAATATGTCAGTTCAAGGGCAACTATAGAATCATAGATTATGTAGCAGTCCAAAATTGAGTTTATGATGCTAATGGGATAATTGTTTTGAAATATCATATTGATTCCTATGTTTATCCTTTTATTTCAATGCAATTTGTGATTTTGAATATTTCATGTTCGGATCAATGGGTCCTAACCTAAAGTGTATAACCTATTTGGGTGGCGCTGTATGTTTTAATTTATCATTGATATCATTTAATTATGCCATATCCACCTTTGATATGCACTCATTAATGATCCATTGATTAAGAATTACATACATGATTTTAGATGATTTGTTTTACAAATTCACATATACAGTAAATACTTATTTCAGATGATGTGTTATGCTATTATGCCTACTCATCCACTGATATGGAACCCTAAGTCTCGAGTGTCAATATGTAGTGGTGAAAAGTTTCATGTGTCCCATTACCCCACGACTCTCACTCATTTCTCATATCCCAAGGCCACCCTAGTCCTTTCCCAAGTCGATACTTGACAATTTTTTATTTTATCATCAATATTTTGTCAACAAAGTATAATCAAACTACTTCATTTCCATCCTTCTCATTTTGGTACAAGGGTTCTGCAACCTAGGGTTTCCTGTTTGGTCTTTGGTTTCCTAAAACCTATTTCATCCTAACCTATATTTTTTCCTCTCAAACATGCCACCAGTAGTATGAAACAAGCTTATTGGCATAGAAATTGTTGAGGAAAATGAGGAATGCTTGACTCTATTTCACCTAGTTAGTTGGTGGGATTTTTTGCAATTATTGTGGGGACATAAAATTGAAGTGGTCAAAGCCTTTTTTTGGTTGATTCGATGGAAGGACAGTCTATGTGGGTGACTGGGAGATTAAAGTTGATCTAGAATTTGTGGCACCAACCACACATTTACCTCTTGAAGGTGAATTCTTGTCCAAAAATGTGATAATTCAAATCGTTTCATTTAGGAAATTGCTAGATGACAAGGACTGTAAATGCTCTGACAAAGATATGCCAGTATCATTCTTGAAACCAAAATGGAATGAGTTGTTGTGTTTGATTCGTAGATACATAACTTGTGAAGGCCGGTATAGTGTTGTTTTCATGTATCATGTTTGGATTTTAATGGCTTTCTTAGGCTGAAAGCTTAACCTACATTATTATTTTCGTAATAGTTTAACTGGAATGTCTAGGGATTACCGAGCTGACCAAAACAACCTTGAAAAGTTCCTTTTTCATCATAGGTCAATATGCATGTTAACCAAACATCATTCGGTTCCTATTGGTGATAGTTGGGAGTCTTTTCTCTCTCGTAACGGTTATGGTAGACCTCTAAAGTTTGACCCTGTTTAGTCTTCTGCCACCATGGTTCATGAGCCTTCTCTTATAGATTCAACTCCATCATTGGCTGAGGGATTATGACATAATGAGTGTGAGGCATCTATCTAAGCACCATTATCACCTTATTTAGAGGATAGTGAAGTTAAGCTTTTTAAAATTTTGACCTCTCCGCGAGTTACCAAGGGTGTAACTATAACACATCCTCCCACATTTACCCAATTTCACAAGCTCACCAGGGTAAATAAGAGATTGATGTCACTATGACATGACTTGACCTCCTAGTTCCAAAAATGGAAGTGGGGTCAACACACCGACTAATTACTAACATCCCTCAGGAATGCTAGATCACCTAGAAATCAATCCACAATCATTGATGACCAGATCCCGAGCTGGAATTTTTTTTCACAATATTCACCTCGAACTGAATGCATAATACAACATCGATGTGATTATGAGCCTCTAATCACTATCATAAGACAACTTCCATGCAGTTATGAACTAAAATATCCAATTTAGTGCTAGCGGTTTCAAGATCTGAGAAACGTTTTTAGGCTAGAATATAAAGCACTACCCAAAACTGCTTGTAACTTTCTAGAATGAAAACAAAGGTAATGATAATGCTAATCAATAAAAACTGAAGCAATAAATTGACCTAGACATGCCTAATCCAGGATAGGAATTTTGTCAAACATATGGAAAACATATAAGCTACAGGTCATGAATGCATATTTGATCATAAACTTCTGAATTTCATCTAAGAATAACAAAGAAGGCTCCAAGCCCTCTTTTTCTAGCTACAGTAACACTTGTTAGCATATGCATTCATCAAACATTCAATAACTTATAAAAACATGTCAATATCCATAGATAAAATACATCATATAAGTAGTATATAGACAAAATGGAAACCATGGAAAATCAACGATAAAATAACCAACATAATCACCTCAAATGCTCGTGGATCACATTAGGAAAATATGTCATATTAACATATGAAAATTACAGCCAAGTTAGGGACTTCCATGTACCACCTGCCCATAGATTGGGCTGAACTAAATCTCTCTTTCATCCAATCAGCCCCACGCCATATTCCAAGCATGAATGTGTGATATCATGGGTTAAACCAAAACAAAACCAACCAAGGATTCTAAATGGAAAACCACGTCAACCCTTAAGCATAGTGATTCCACCTTTATGGTCCAGAAACCACAAACACCAACCAAATAAAACTCTACCTAAGTTGTCCATAGATCTAAGAACTAGTAACTCAACCCATAACCTTCCAGGGGTCTAGATCATTTGTTCCAACCCCGAATTCAAGAACTAGTAACTCAACCCACCAAGGTGTCTAGAGAATTTGTCCCAACATATGGCTCCAGGAACTAGTAACCCAACCCAAAATGTTCTAGGGTTTCTAGAGCATTTATTCCAACCCATAGAAACGAGTGGGAAATCCACAACACAATGGCTATACAGGAAATGGCAAGGCAAGGATAAAACCAATTTCAATATGGGAAAATATCCATGCAAATGACAACATCAATAAGGAAATAACACACACGACCTATTACCTGCAAAGTATTCCTATTGTAGCTATTGATCGAACTGTTCCATATACTCCCTTTATTTACTTTTCTTTCTTTATCCAATACAAGTTAATACTAGAATGCAATAAGAGATCCAAAAACGGAACTGGCAAAAGCTGTTAACTAATTCTTTGAAGCCTTTTTATCATTGTGGTCTCCTTTTTTCTTCATTTTCCCTCTAATTTCCCTTGCATTCAAATATTTGTCTCTTCACCTTCCTTTTCTGCTATTTTCCTTTATTTTCATAATTACATGCCATTTGTTTCCTCTTTTCCTTTGCCAATGTCTTTGCCAGTTTCCATAGCCATTATTAACCACAATTCATGCCTACTATAATGTTTTTCCCACCATTCAACTTAGAATACATATCCCAGGACCTTGGTCTTATTTTATTTACATGGAAAATTAACTAGGGTTTGTTACAAAACCCTTCCCATTGGGGGAACACTGTCCCTAATTTTCAGCGATGCTTATAACTAGAAAACATGCTACCCATGGATCTTTATAACCCACCTCCATGCAACATTTGCATCACACCAAACTGCTGAAACCATGAACATCATACTACTTATTGGATATTTACAACACAACTCGATGCAATATTTACAACATACTGCTTAATGGAGCTTTATAACACAACTCATTCCAGTTACAATAGACATATGCATAAACATAAACCAAAACACATAAATCAAACTCATGTGCTCAAGAAACAAATAAAGAAGGATACATAACCTGAATCTGATTAGGGATCTCCCATTTAGCTCCATTGGGCCGAATGTGCTTCCACTGTGTTATATAGTATTTTGTCACACTTGTCTTGTATACTAAATTGTCAAAATGATGAAAGATTTCAGTCTATTCACCATGAAACATGCTGAGAAGCATCCCTAAAAAATAAGAAAACTTGCCTTGAAATAATTCCGAAGAAACTTGTTAAACACCTTGTTTTTAGGATAAGTGATTTTTTAATCACTAGTGACCCATGCTAGTACCTTGTTGCATTATACTGTCCTAGCATTGCCGACGCAGCTTTTATCAGGAAAAACTGCACTAAACCTCTTCAAACAATTTTTCCTAAAGTGGAGGAGAATCTTCTCTTACTAGAAGTCTCTAGAATAGTGAGCTAGTTACAGATGAATAAGGATTGGAACAATATTTCCCATTCTTGGTCCTTGATCCTACTTTCATGGATATTTCCCTTAAGATGTGGAACATCTCCCTCCTTTTATGGATCCTTAACTCCCTCTCCTTCCCTATAAATGATATCCCTATTATTCACAACTAGTTGGCTATTAATTGGTTGCCTTCCTAGTGCTAAACTATGCCCAAATGCTACCCATTTTGCTAAGGAGAAAGGAGTGCTTGAAGGTTAAGTCTAGGACATGGAAAATCACCTAAAGGAGGCTTCCAAAATCAAGGCTTAAGTGGTTGTAATGCTCACTTTACCATCTATTAATAGTACATTATGTTTTTTCTTTCCATAAATGTATCAATCATTCCTCATTTATTATAATACTCCTTGATATGTTATATGGTTAATATCAGAATGGTTTTTTCTATGTATGTGTTTGTTGTCTCCACATGATTTTATTTGCAGGTATTCATTCATAATGGCGAAGAGGAGATTGAGCTTGGAAGCGGAAGAATCAAAGATGACACTAACAGACGTTATCATTAGAGTGAGGTAGGTCATCTATCCTCCTTTGTTTTTTTTGGTATAAACTAGGAAATTTTGCACATATCTGTATTTGTTTGATGCTAGATCCTCCCATAGGATTAGATGGATCATTTCTGTCTACAGAAAGGATTACCTGCACAAAAAAATGGTGACTCCACTGGCGAGCTTATAACCCTTCAAAGCTCCTTTTTATGTTTGGTCTTTTTTATTATTTTGGCCAATCTCCTAGTGATCTTTAACTTAGGTTCATTGTGGGCCCGCATTTTGAGTAGTATGTTATTTGAAGTGTCAAGTTTGGATCTCTCTTTGAGTTTCTTTTCATTTTCATAAGTCTTTCTCACCCAATGCATTTTCTTCAAAAATAGTCGCTCTGTTAGCACTGATATTTCCCATTATAACCATGCTGAAGACCTTGTCAGCATGTCAGCACAGATTTTTACCATTAAAGTAGTGCTGAAAACCCCTGTCAATGCATATTTTGAAATTAGAGAAGCGTTAATTCAAAAAATGATAACTTTTAGGGTTTCTACAAGAAAGGTCTAGTGTGTCTTGATCTATGAAGTGTCCTCCTCCTCTGTGTGCATAGAAATTTCCGTTATTTTTGTTGATTTCCCATTAGTTTGCAAAAGTCCATCCCATTGATTGAAGTAGCGAAAGTGAATTTTGATTGGGTATTTAGTTCTTTGGGTCAATTGAATTTATTATTTTCTTCATGTATGTGTGGAAGGAATACTGATTTGTTGTTGGTTAAAGCATTATTAGTTCTTTTGGAAAGCATAAGAGAAATGACATTTTCACTTTCTTAGCTTTCATCTCAAAGTTTACTTTTAGAAATTGCATTAGATTACATTGCATTGAAAAGTCATTTTGGGGATTATCATTGAGCATAGATTACACTGTTTAGTGTTGAAAGATGAAAAGTGCATTCTCATTCATTGAAAACAAAAAGTGAAAAAATTCATGTAGGTGCATTTTAGTGAATTGAAATTCATTTTACTTTTGGTGGGTGCATTGGAATAGTGAAAGTGAAAGATCTAGTTAGGAATTTTTGTTTATTGCATATTTGGTTAGTGTATCAATGTTTGAAACTTCTTGCCTATGCTAGATAGCCTTCATTGAAATGGAAATAATATTTTTTCATATTAGTTGCATCATAGGTTTGTTCAGATGACATTGATTTTTGAGCCTTGAAACCAAAACATAATTCAAGATCAACTTTAAAATTCATCTCAATTAACCTAAGGAGCATTTGGAACATTATCACAAACATATAGAGGTCTAGGTTAGAGACATGTTCTAGTGTCATTAAACATAGGATATGTCATTATTTTCTAGAATTTCATCTCGAGGGTGAAATCCTCTTGCGCGTACGGAAGTGTATAGGACCGTTCTCTAGTACTTTCAGGTATATCAAAGGTTCTCCACACATGGTAATTATATGGGAACACTCTCATTGAATAATTATGCATTAGACAACACTACTATAGATTGCACTCCCACGTACCATCGCGTATATTTGCGAGCCCCCTATAGGTTTCTATCCATCCATAGGTAACCAAGTCTATTGCCTTGTATACCATGATACACCAAACACAACATTCAGGGAGATTGGCTACCATACTTTAAGCCCTTGGTGAAACTTGGTTCACCAAGGTGTATATTGTAGTTCATGATTGCTTGGTACACCTTTATGCCTAGTTACCCCTTTTTTTATTTTTTTGTAAAATTATAAAATTAATTGACCGTGAAACAACATCCTTCCTGTGGCAATACTCCTTAGTAGATCTCAGGTTGAGATTGACGGAAGCAATTCTTGAGTCCACCAATCAAGGAAACCCCTCTAACGGGGATCATGGTGCTTTAAATTCTTTAGGAAATATTGGTGCTCCTAATATTGCAAAGTTGTCCCTTCCTGGATACCATTGGTTTTCCCATTTGGTTATTTTAGATCCCTATGGTTTCGAATGTCCAAACTACTTCTCAATTGATTTATCCTCCACCTGAACCATATCAACCTCCAATTGATCCTAAAGTTGACACTTTGCATTCCTTTCCTATTCGGTCTTCTTGCTCTTCTTCCTCTTTGTCTCATGAAATCCTGCAAGAAAGTAACTAGGACGATAAGAAGATGAAGAAAAGGAAGATTAAGAAGAAGAAAAATAAGCAGGGGGACAACCAAGCAACCATTGCTATGGATGAAACTAGTAGGAAGAAACCTTCATGTCACACGGAATGAGTCGATCTTGCGGACAAGATAGACCTTCCTAGAATCTAAAGAAGACCTAATGACAAGCAAACCAACCAGACACTATCTTTCTCTAAATGTGCTTTAATAAATAATGGCAAACAAGTGTGTTTAAGGCCTACCTTATGTCCAACGCAAGTTTGGGGATGCCTTCGCTCCTTTGATCCAAATGAGTTCCTTTGTCGCGAACCTGGAAACACAAACAAGGAAAACGATTAAATAGCACCTGAAAAACCAATATCATAAAACATATTTAACATGAAAGTCAAGGAGTCCATGAAACA
>APFE030311155.1:202110-216225 GCA_000404065.3 Pinus taeda | reverse complement strand
TCTCTCATTTCTAAAGCTTGTTTTGAAGAGCTGAGGTCTGAGACTTGCTTAGGAGGCTGGTATAGGTGGTGATAGACCCATACCGACTGCAAATAATCAAGGTGACGATATTTTTGTGTAACACTTCCAATCAACCCTTTAAAGTGAAATTACCTTGCATGCTTTGTAAATGTGACCACCTTCTTAGAGATTGTCCTGGTATTTCGAAGGTATTAGAAGTGTAGTCCTCAAGCTTACATCGGCCTTCATCATCAACCTCTGGATATCATGTTGGTGACAAACCCTCAACTAGTGATAGTGAGGTCCATGGGAAAAAGGGTAAAGTCAAATTTACCTGTAGGTTATGTAGAGGGAATCATCCTATTCACCTTTTTCCTTATAAGGATGAAGCCTCAAAAGTGTTGGAAAACCTTACAACTGCTCAACCTCGTCTTATGACTGGTTATCGAAAACTTTACGATGATCCTCCACTATTTGACTAAGTGATTGGTTAGAACTTAGCTCTAGCCAATCCCACGCTCTCTAAATGTGAATCCCATGAGCTCATTCCTGACCAACCATTGGTTGAGAAAATGGCTGACTCGATTCCACCCTTAGTCGATCATAACTTTTTCTTAGAGAGTGTACTTCATACCACTCAAGTTCTTAGTTTTTCTTCAAATTCCAATGAATTGGGGGGAAATCCTCCCGTTCTCACAGAATTTGGGGAAAATCCTCATGTTATCATAATACAGGGGGGTGATCCTCCCATTCCCATAACACAAGGGGGAAATTCTCCCATTCCCATGGAACCCCTTCCAAGTAGTATGGTCACTTATTTTGATTGGATTCAACTGGCAGGATATCATCTTCCTTCTTACATGCCCTTTTAGGTCACAGTACAAGCTTATAATATACCTTTCCTTGGAACAATCATAGTGAAGGCGCATCTATTAGTATTTTTTCCTCTACTACTTGGTAAGCTTTAGGTTCTCTGGAGCTTGTGCCAATTACCCAGAATCTGTTGGCTTTTAACAAAGGAACTAATCAACTGTTAGGGGTCCTTCCTAAGATGCCTAAGCTCCTTAAAAAAAGAATAAAGGTTCTTAGAGTAGAGTTCCTTGTCCTGTTTCAAGCTCCTTAAAAAATGAATCAAGGTTCTTGGAGCACAGTTCCTTTTCTTCTGTCAATCTCCTTAAAAAATGAATCAAGGTTCTTGGAGCACAGTTCCTTTTCTTGTGTCAAGCTCCTTAAAAAATGAATCAAGGTGTTCGAAGTAGGGTTCCTTTACTTATGTCAAAATCGTTAAAAAATGAAATAAGGTTTCATGAGCATAGTTCTTTTCTTGTGTCAAGCTCGTTAAAAATGAAACAAATCCCCTTCAAATTTGAGTCTTTTATTAGAACTTGTAAAATCTTAGTCGAGTCTTTTACTTGATCTCGTAAATGAACCTTCATTCCATCCACTTGTTAGTAACAAATAGTATACTTAGGTGAATGAAATTAATATTGGGGAGCATGTACCTAGAATTGAGTTATTAAGTTGGGGGCACGGAAACTTATCTCAAACCTAGTTTTTCTTTGTTTCAATCTTGTTTAAAAATGATACCAATCTCAAGAATAGTTTGTCTCTATTTCAAGCTTGTGTAAAAATGAAACCAAATCCATGCAATATAGTTTTTTCTCATGTTTCAAGCTTGTGAAAAAATGAAACCATTTTCAATTATCCTCAAGCATAGTTTCCCATGTTTCAAGATTGTGTGAAAATGAAAACATTCCCACTTTACCTCTCGTGATTTCCATTTTTATCATCTTGTTTTTGCTAGATGAGCCTTGGTTTTTTCATTCCATCATCACCATCTCTTTGGCTTATCATATGATTTCACTTGGTTGTTTTACCCTTACCTAAGGAACATCTGCGATGAATGGTATTATTAGCTAGCCCCTTGAGCTTTACATGTTTTGAGAAGTTCCATCATGACCGGAACCAGTTGATATCCTTTTACACCACTCATTCCTCTAGGTGGAGTCCTCTTTTATCTCTTTTCAGACTCCAAAAATATGAAAATATTATCGAGCTCTTGTCTCTTTGAATCGTAAAAGTAAATGAAAAGAAATATATTCAATATAAGTTTAACCTTTTTCCAGACTAAAATAGACTAGCTACGAAAAAGGAATACCTTAGTCAAACACAACGAAGTGTTTATCTTGAGTATTTTTTTCTACCTTTTTAGACTTAAGAGACTATCAACGGAAAGGGACATCTAGAGTTTTATTTTCTTCCTATTTCTCAAACTCTCTAAATATGAAAATGATGTCGAGTTACGCCTTTGTTGAACTCATAAAACTAAAATGATGAAGGACCTGTCACGATGATGAGACCAAGCTACTCCTTTCTAGGGATAATATAAATAATAGGATGGATTCATCCAAAGGATGAACTTGTACAACAAGCATATGGTATCCTCTTCAAGCTTGAGATTAAAAATAAAGTGGTACTCACTAGAAATAGTGGGGACAATGGAAGTAAACATATATCCTATATTTTGTATAAAGGAAACATGTCGCTCTTGAACATGACACTTGTCTATATCTCATGTTTGGTTTGGGTTATCCTCACTTCGTCACTTGCCTTACTAGGTTTTGGGAATCCATTTTCCTCTCATTTGATTATATCCTATTGTCATCATGAGCTCCATTCCTATGTTGAGTCAAATGTTGCCAAATTATATAGTCATGTCGCAGATATGTTCAAGAGAGGTCCCATGTGAAATTAAAACCACTTATACCCTATTTGACTTTTCTACAAAATACTAGGTTTTGTGTTGATGATGTGGGAAACATTATGGACCTCCTTTGACAAATCACTTCTTGTCGACTCCAACTCATTATCCAGGAAGATGATCTAAAAAATCCCTTTCGGTACTTGGAGCTTGCATGCCTTAATGGCATGTTCTTCACATTCGTCGATAGGTTCACATCATTTCCTTCGATCAAATGATTCTACAAGTGTTTGAATTCAAATTCTTTATTCACTCTCATGGATTGTATTGTTGTACCTTTAGAGTCATTGTCGTTATTGGTGGTTTCTCTTGTGCTTGTTAATGGTTCCCGTCATTGGCCGGTAATCAGGTGGTTTCTACCATGTTTGAATCTGATACATCTATTCACATGGTGGTATTCGTACTTTTGTTTAATGGACACAAAGATGAAGACCCTATGTTTCATGTTATAATTCTAGGCTATCTGGATTTATTACATATTCATGATTGTACACATGATCCCTTCTATTTAGATAGTTGCGTCCATGCCATGGATTCATACACATGATACTTTCTATTAGAATGGATGTGTCCATGATGTGGATTCATGTATTGTTAGATTCCTACTCAGAGATGTATTATTAGGCATACTTGCATCAGATATGTCAAATATCTTGTATCGTGTTTGATTTGCAGGTCTTGTAATGGTGTTTCTTCGGGTCCTTGCCTTGACTTGTAAAGCATTTAAACCATCATTTCCCATTTTGCCTTCATGCTTTATGGGGCATTTGTTATATAATATTTTGTCACACTCCCTGTCTCATATCTTGAAGTGTCAAAATGATGAAAGTTTTAAGTGTGTTCACCATTAAACATGTTTAGAAACATCCCTAAAAATATAAGAAAACTTTCCGTGAAATAATTCTTAAGAAAATTGTCAAAAACCTTGTTTTCGATATCAATAATTTTTTTCATCACTAGTGAAACGTGATTTTACCTTGTTGCAATATATTATCCTAGCACTAATGGCACATATTTTATCAAGAAAAATCATGTTGAACCTCTTCAGACAATTTTTCCTAAAGTGGAGGATAAGCTTCTCTTACTAGAAGTCTCGAGAACGACGAGCTGGTTACAAGTGAATAATGATTGGGACGAGATTTCCCATTCTTGGTATTTGTATCCTACTTTCACGAATCTTTCCCTTAAGATATGGAACCCCTCCCTCCTTTTATGGATCCTTAACTCCCTCTCCTTCCATATAAATGAGATCCTTACTATCCACAACTGGAAGGCTATCGATTGGTTTCGTTCCTAGTGTTGAACTATGCTCAAATGCTACCCATTTTTCTAAGGAGAAATGAGTGCTTGAAGGTTAAGGCTAGGAATTGGAAACTCACCTAAAGGAGGCTTCCAACATCAAGGCTTAAGTGTTTGTAATGATCCCTTTACCCTTTATTAATAATACATTATGTGTTTTCTTTCCATAAATGTGTCAACCGTTGCTCATTTAGTATAATAGTCCTTGATCTCTTATATGGTTTATATCAGAATGGTTTTTGCTATGTATGTGTTTGTTGTCTCCACGTGATTTTATTTCTAGGTATTCAGCCATAACAATGAAGAGGAAATTGGGCTTGGAAGCGGAAGAATCAAAGATGACACCAACAAACGATAGCATAGAGTGAGGTAGGTCATCTATCCTCCTTTGTGTTTTCTGGTATAAACTAGGAAAGTTTGCACATATTTGTCTTTGTTTGTTTCTAGATCCTCCCATAGGACTAGAGGGATCATTTTTGTTAGCAGAAAGGATTTCCTGTACAATACACTGCACTTTAACTTTCTTGATTGCTCTATTCTAGAGCATGGTCTATTTTTGCTGCAAAATGCACTAAGGTTTTGGTTGGAATTATCCCTTTGGTTCCACCTGCACTACAAAACAATAAATCACATGATCAAATTCTTGGAGATATCTCTTAAGAAATGAAACATGGAAAAAATCATGGAATTTCACCATTAGCAATAGTGCAAGTCTATAGGCCATTGTTCCAATCCTCTCAAGGATCTTAAAAGGCCCACAATATCGAGGTTCCAACTTGGTACATTATTCAATCCTCAAGGAAATCCTCTTGGGCTTGATGTGAAAGTGAACATGCTCTCTAACCTAAAACTCATTGAATGTTCTATGTTGATCCACATAACTATTCTACTTGTCTTGTGTTGCCTTGAAATTCCTCTTAATAACCTACATCTCATGCTCTATCTCAACCAACATACCTAGTCCAATCAACACCCTCTTCACTGGATCACTCTAGCTGATAGGAGCATTACAACTCCACTCATATAGAGCCTCAAATGGAATCATCCTCAAGAATCCTGATACCCATTATTATATGAAAAATCCACCAGTGGAAGGCACTCTTCCCACTTCCTCTATTGATGCATGACATACATCCTCAACATGTCATCAAGAAACCTATTGACCTTCCCTATCTGTCCATCTATTTACGGATAATAAGTTGTACTGAAAGCTAAATATGCCGCAAAACCTACAAACTCATCTTTCATCAATCTAGAAGTGAAAACGGAATCTATGTCTGATATGATTTCCTTGGGAACACCATGCAACCTCACTATCTCCTTGATGAAGATCTAAGCTACCTCACTAGTTGACTTTGTATACTTTACTGCAATGAAGTGGAATACCTTACTCAAATCATCAACACAACCATGATGGAATCATGTTGCTTTGAAGTCCTTGGAAAACCTACAATGAATTCCATGGAAATGGCCTCCCATTTCCACTATAGAATTAGAATCAGTTGTAAGAAACCAACTGAATTCTTACACTCTACTTTTACTTTTTGATAGTCTAAACATCTAGCAACAAACTCAACCACCTCTTTCTTCAAGTTTGGCCAATGATAGAACTTATTAACAATTCTCATAGACTTCTGATATCTCAGGTGACCTAAATACAAATTAACATGAAACTCCCTCAAGATAAGCTTCTTGAGCTCACTACTTTCTGACACATAAATGTTGTTCTAGAATCTGTCTGAGCCATATTCCATGAGGTGATACTCCTCATCCCTATCAACTTCACCCTGCTTCTGTAATCTCTGCTTCTACTGATGGTACCTATCTTCATGTTGCCATGCATGCAAGATCCAATCCTACAAATTTGTCCCATATGAACTCATATCTTAGTTGTGATTCACCTACACTATCCTACTAAGAGAATCTACAACCTTGTTCTCCTTACCCTTGATGTACCTTATCTCAAATTCAAGCTCACTAAGGGTATTGAACCATCTGGCTTATCTAACATTTATATTGGGTTGGTCAAACAGGTACCTCATCCCACTATGATCACTCATCAAGATGAACCTCCTGCCAAGAAGATAATGTCCCCTCATCTTTGGTTCATGAACAATAACTTCCAACTCAAGATCATGAGTCACATAATTCCACTAATTCTCATTCAACTTCCTTGACTCGTAACATACCACCTTCCCTTCCTGCATAAGGACTCCACCAAGTCCTTCCTTGCAAGCATCTATACATACCACAAACTCTTTATTTGTATATATAATCTTCAATATTGGAGCACTTGTAAGCAAATTATTCAACTACTCAAAGCTAGTTGCACACTCCTTATAACATTCAAACTTCTTCCCCTTCCTCTGAAAAGATGTGATAGGGTAGCCAATCTTTGAGAAGTTCGTGATGAACCTCCTGTAGTAACTTGCTAGTCCCATGAATGATCTCACCTCATTCACATTCCTAGGAGGTGGCCATTCCATGATAGCTTTAATATTTTTGGGTCCACTGCTATATATTCCTTCGAAAAAACATGTCCCAAGTAATGAACTTAAGTCTGAAATAAAATACACTCGTTGATCTTGGCATAAAATGTTTTCTCTCTCAACAATCTCAATAACACTTCAAGGTGCTCTGCATGCTCCTCATTATTATAATATATGAATATATCATCAGTGAAAACTACCAAAAACTTATCTAGATAAGAATGCAACACACTGCTCATCAAACACAAGAAAGTAGCTAGAGAATTATTAAGACCCAAAAGGAACCACCGCAAACTCATAATTCCCATACCTAGTACAAAATTTGGTCGCGTAAATTTTTTCTTCTTTGATGCGCACCTAATGGTATCCTAATCTCAAGTCAATATTAAAAAACAATGTTGCTCCATTGAACTGATCAAACAAATCATAAATTCGTGTCAATGGATACCTATTCTTGAAAGTCACCTTGTTCAACTACCTATAATCAATGCACAACTTGAGAGTACCATCCTTATTGTTTACAAACAACACTGTTGCAGCCCAAGGCGATACACTTGTCATTATGTATCCCTTATCAAGCATTTCCTTAAGATGCAACTACAATTCCACCAGCTTGAGAGTACGCATCCTGTATGATGCCTTAGATGCTAGTGCTGCTCTCGACATAAAATCAATAGAAAAATCCACTTCACTATGTAGAGGAAACTCTGAAATCTCTATTGGGAACACATCCTAAAATTGTTGCAAAACATAAAACCTCTTCAAAGTTTCATGATCCTCAATATTCTTCCCTTTTTCACTGGAAATATGAGCTACAAACAATACACATCCTTTCCTGCAATTGTACTTTTCCTACATAGCTATAACCATTCTCACTGATGAAGGCTTATTCTTTCCTTTCAATATTCTCGATTCCCCATCATCATCTAGGCACTAAATATCCTTTTCATGGTAGTCTATTTTAGTCTTGTGAATGAAAAACCAATTCATGCCCAAAAGCATATTGTATGAACCCAAGGAAGCACATTTAGATGTGCTAATATAGGCATAATATTTAGCTTAAATGCATGAGATCTCACCCAATGATGAACTCTTCCCTTTGTCCCTGTAGCCAAGTACACCAACCAAGATTCTGCATGCACTTCTTTATTCAAGAAACACTTATCCACCAGGTTAGGACTGGTATAACTATAATTAGATATGGGGTCAATAAAAATAGAAACAAATTTATTGCAAAGCTTACTTTTCATCTCAATAATGGATGCCTGATGATCAACCTGCCTCTTATCCATTGCTACATAAATCCGAGGAATACTCTGCCCAACATCTCCAACTGTCTATGCCTCCTTAGCACTGTAAATATGAGGCTTTCCACTCTGTAAATCTCTCCTGCAATGCTCTCCACCACAAGTAAAACACTACAAAGGCTTCCTTTCATCAACCTGATTATTCTCGTCAAACTTATACCCATGTCCTCTATCGACTACATTGAACTTCTTACAACGTGTCACATTCTCCTTATCACTTTCATCCTGAGGTCTTCCTTGTTTCTTACCCCACTTTCCTTTAGTCTTATCATTACCTTTCCAATCTTGCTTAGGCTTAGACTTATGCTTAGACTATTCATAACAATGCTTCAAGTTCCCAATGAATTCCTCCAATGACCGAGGATCATCATACTCAATCCAATCTTTAAATGCTAAAGGAAACCCATTGATGAACCTTTGAACCTTTGTATTATCATCATTAATATATGACACTATTGACGTTGCTGGACCCGCCAACATTCAAGGGATCACCTTGATATGAAGTCTCAATTAGAACTCACAGTGTTTGGTGTGGGATTCCCATCCTGTATGATGGCCCAGTTGCCATTGTCTTAAGGATTTGCCTCAACTCTTGCTTGTCATCACAGGGGAGTGGTCTTCTTTGTCTTCGAGAAGTGAGGTTCATTTTCCTGGTGATTGTAAGTGTCACTTGTGTTAATGGTTCTTTCACTATAGAGGGAGAGGGTGGGAGTGAGTCCCAAGTTGGTTGGGATGAAGTCCCAACTGGGCTAGGAACACACAACACAACAAGACATACACAACTTCCAGAGGAGCAGTCCACATGGATGCAGTAGTCACAAAACACAAGGTAAGATAACATGTATGACACTCAACAGATGAGTCTGAACGAGTGAAACGGTTGTTAAAAAAGTTTTATGTGAAAGGTCTGTCTAGTGTCCGCGAGAGTAGTCTACATGGGTGAGACAATGTTAACAACATATACAACACATTTCCATTGATAAATTATGTTATGAAACCAGATCATCGAAAAGATAGATCAACGCCTTAGAAATAAGCCTCTTTGAGGGGGAAACCTCCTTTACATTACACAAATGAGAAATCCTTGGATGATACAAATGACAAGACCTCTCTTCTATATATAGGAGTCTAAGGGTTCATAATATAATCAGAGCCAACATAACAATAATTATGTAAGGGCACACTAATAACAATAGTGGGCTTCTATGGGGCTTGAATGTTATCCTTTAAAGTCCCTATGGAGACATCAATCCTCTGCTTCTCTTGAATATCATTTTCCCTTATATTCAATTTTTGAAAGTCCTCAATGTGCTCTTCCATTGAACACTTTTTTTTGAGATTTATCAATTGGCTAAGGAAGGTGTTTCTCTTTGTATCCTCATAATGTGCTATCATTTCCTCCATGAAAATTGACCATGTGACAAGTGGTTTATGAGAACAAAGCCCTTTATACCATAAAAATTGATTCAGTTCTAATTAATTAGATGCAATACATACCTTTTGTAACAGTGGTACACCATGTAGATCAAAATATTTCTCCATCTGTAGTATCCAATTTACCAGATCCTTGCCATCAAACTTGCTCATCTTTCTTTTTCTTGATTTTGAGAGCTTGATCTTGAAACGATTGTAACTCTGTAATTTCAGACCTTCTAGTTCTTAAATCACAACCTGTAGTAGTCCTCTGCATCCTCTTTCCAATGCCACTAGTCTGATCGAAATTAGATTCTCCAAGAAAGAGCTATGCACAATCTTCCAAGATGACCTGATTATACACCTTTTCTGAAAAATGAACTTGTATAACTTTCCACGTGTCACTGTTTTGACCTTCGGATCTGAAAAGTACAGAAAAAATACTACAGTTCGTCCTCTTTCTATAACTTCTTACGAAATTCTAATCTAATGCTCAAAACCAAAGTTATGAGGGTTTTCCCCAGGTCACCTGTTTGGAATGTAATTTGGGAGTCTGCAAAAAGTCCAACTTCCTCATATCATATATTTGTAAATATAGCGTGCAAAGCTCTAAAATTTGGACCCATGGTTCAGAGCAATTTCAGCCCAAATGGGTTTTTTTGTAGCATCTAAAACATCACAGAAAACAAGTTATAGCGCAAATGCCAAGATGACCTGTTTGGAGCAGCGAAACCCTAGAATCCAAAGCTCTGATACCAAATGTTATGAAACCAGCGCACAAAAAAGATAGAAAAGATAGATCAATGCCTTAGAAATAGGCCTCTTCGAGGGGGCAACCTCCTTTACATTACAAAAATGAACAATTCTTGGATGATAAAAATGACAATACCTCATTTCTATATATAGGAGTCTAAAGGGTCATAATATACTAGAGCCGACATAACAATAATAATGTAAGGGCACAATAATAACAATAGTGGGTTTCTATGGGGCACAATAGTAACAATATGGGGACTACATGGGTACAAAAATATAATAAGGGGGTTGTACTAATAACAATAAGGGGTTACACTAGTAGTATAGGGGCCTAACAAATTATGTATTTCAAAAAGTGAAATAGTTCAGATGTAGAACACAGGTTAAAGCAACATGCATCACAAGTGTTAAAGATTAGTCTTACAACAATTACACTACATGTGTGAAAACGTGCTAGCCTATTATCAAGCTTCTGAATTAAGTGAAAGTTCCAAGACACATCATTACACCATACATCACTAACCCCGAGTGTGGGGCGTTGGAGCCACTACTTACTCCTCAAAGAAAAGATTACAGACTCTCTTGGCTATGTGGGAGGAGCTCAGGTGAAAAGTCCTTCATGTACAAATGAGGGGGGTTTTTATAGCCAAGGGTGAAACTAACCCTTGTGGCTGTTCAACTACCCTCATGACTGTTTGAATTCCATGGATTTTTGAATTTGCATGAATCTTTGTACAACAAGTGGGTCTCTTGGACTTCCATGTTACATTACATTAATTGAAAACATAACCCATAATAGAGATGTGGATGACATGACTCATGACATGACTCGACATGACAGTGTTGGTACATTCGTGCTGCTGCTGGAGTGTATGTCGAGCTATAGTGATGCTTGGTGATGGATGTCTTCATGGTGTATCACAGTTTCACCTCCACATGGAAAAGCGTGCTGAGTCTTCAATGGTATTTGGTTTGCTTGATGAAGCTTTGGCATGTTGTTCCTTGCTTTCATGTTGGGAGGCTTGACAGGTTCAGTTTTTTGCGAAGGTGCATGTTCATCCGTTCCTGAGCACATCTCTTTGTATGCATCATTCATTCATCTATTGGTGAACATGTCCTACTGCATGTGCTCCCTTCATTCATCCCATTCATCGTTGCATAATGTTTTTTGGTGTACTTGTACTTGTAGTTACTCATGACGAGATGACATCAAATCCAAAACCTCCTAGTCTGCCATGACACATGATCATTTTGGATGCAGGTGATGGGGAGAGGTAGCAAGGTTGTGAAGCGAGATGATGGCTCTAAGCACTGCTGATGAAATTTGTGCAAGAGTCATTGAGTGATGGAGATGGGCAATCCAAGTCGACAATGATTGTCTGTGAGGTATGGCTTTGCTGGAAGGAAAAATTGCGCAAATTTTGGGAGGGATAGTTCAGGTTGCAGGAAGGCAAGGTAAGAAGAATCTGCGCAGTTTCTGGAATGAGTTGGAAGCAAGGGATGCAAGGCAAAATTTGCGCAATTTTCTAGAGGAACAGACCAGGCTGTAAGGAGGGTCAATAGGCGAATATTCCATAGTTTTTGAAAGGAACGACCCTAGAGCATGGTAGCCAAAACTTCACAATTCCTAGAGGGAACTGCTAGTTGGTTGTTGGGTCACTGGTAGCCAAAACTTTGAAATTCCCAAAGGGAACTGGCAGTTTGCTTCTGGATCACTGGAAACAAAAACTATGTGATTCTCAGAGGGAATTGGTAGTCAGCTGCTTGGTCAATGGCATTAAAAACTGGTGGTAGACTCACCGAGTTTTCTGAGTTTTCTTCATGTCATCAACAATGTTGTAATCCAGAGGTGGTAGACTCACGGAGGTGTCCGGGGCAAAATGAGTGTTCATGTTGTCCGATGGAGTGTTTTTCAACTTGCTTCTCATGGATGTGCTTTTGTCCATTGTTATCTTCCTGGACTTGCTTTGTGTTTTGTGCTTTGGGGTGGCCAGTGGATCGGTCCTCCTTATCAGCAGTCTGATATTTTCTTGCATCTCCCCAAGTGTGGGGGGAGCCCCTTTAATCCTAACATTGTAATGGTCATTTTTCTTTCGGGGTTGCTTCTTGGTGTTCATCTTTGACATCGTTTACGAGCACTGATACACGTTCACCACATGCCCAAAGATTGATGGCTCATCAGGTGCAACCTCTTTGTCATTATCAGTGTCTTCCAGTTGCTCCTTCTTATTGCTTCTCACATCGAGTGTACGACTATAGAAAAATTTGTAACTCACTTCCAACCTGAAAAAGAGTCCTCAGGATGATGTTCTTCATGGAAAGAACAAAATTTTAGATCTGCACACTATTCGAGCTGGAATATAGGCTTCTGCAAAGTTTTTGAAGCGAACTGGCTTGTACTGGATGAGCTGCTTGCTTGTATCTACCTAGGTGGGTGACTGCTTACAAATGTGTCAGTTTTATGTTGTTTGAGTTCAAACATTTCAGTGGTCAAGCTCTTTAGAAGATGAGTGAGGGTCTCAATATCAGTTGCTTCCTTGTCTCTACCCTTACTTTCCATTTCTTAGGACTTCCTTCTTGCATCCTTGGAGTCCTTTTCTGATTCATCATCCTTGATGACTCCAACTGCACGAAAGTCTTTCTCAACAGTAATAGCCTCTTCATAGTTTTCCAACAGTGCTGGTTTTGCAGCTCGCTCGACGAACTGCGCAATGTTGGTTGGCAGTGTGGACGTGTAGTAATCAGTGGTGATGGATTCATGAGGTTTAGTGTCTGCTGCGAACTTGTTCAATATATGTGTAAACCACTGATTGAAATCTTTCACTTTCTCTTTTCCCTCCATCTTGAGGCTTCCCAACTCTTTGAGTAGCATGGTTGGGGTCTTGTCATCAACGAACTTCTCAAGGAACATGCGTTTGAATGCAACCTAGTTATATATAGAGTTCAGTGGAAGGCTGTGATACCAAGTAGCTGCACCACCATCCAAGGTGCATGGGAAAAATCTACATGCTACATCATTATAATGTACCCCAAGGGTCTACAGCTTTAGGTAGAAGTTGTCTAATTGGTTTTTTGCCTTCACCATGCTATCAGAATTGAAATTTATGTTCATTCTCTCCACTCGCTTCATCATCTTCTGTAGAACAACAGGGAGATCCAATGGTCCCCGAGTCATACATTCAAGATGTGGGTCAGCCATCTCTTCTTCTTCTTCATCCTCTTCCTCTCCTTCAGATTCTGATGGTTCCGACTCTGAGTCAGTTGGTTCGTCTTCGCCTCCGCCTCCTCTGCTGCCTTCCCCTTTGCCTCCTATACCAGAGTCTAATCCCAATATCATAAGAGTGTCTTGTTCACCTTGCTAGAAGAGCAAAGGTTCCTCTCCGTCTTCAATAGCTTCTACTAGACGTGCAAGTGTGGAAAGGACTGCTTCTTCCATCGCTGATACAACAACCTTGGTGGGAGTGGCTTTTGAATTCTCTGATGAGTATGGAAGATACTGTATGCTTGGGATCAGTCCAACTGCTTTTGTGAACTGGTGAGTGATGGGATGGACAGAGCGAATCTCGTGTTCAATTCTCGGAGGTGAGGAGTAACCAATTGCAGAGTCGTGTGTAGGTGAGAGGGAGTGCAAGTTACTACCTTGACCAGATGGTTGATGAATGAGTGTGAGTGGAATTTCAGCCATATACAACTATCTTCCCTCTTTCCAACACCAGAAATGTTGACGGTGATGGACCCAATGACATTTAGGGGATCACTCCGGTATGAAGTCCCAATTATACCTCACATTGTTTGGTGTGGGAGTCCCATCCGGTATGATGGCACGGTTGCCATTGTAGAAAGTTTGAATAATATGACACTTATTCACAGAGATTATCCTGATTATACACTATTTGCAGAATCATGCATAATACATAACCTCCTCTACGTTGATCATCAATTTGCAGTATTAAATAAATAATCGCATGCGCACATTGAAGCATCAATCACACATATCAACACAGTATATCACGAGGAAAGCATGCAGCTGAAAACCCCCAACTATCTGTATATTATATTGATTGAGAACATGTAACAATACATAGTACAA
>APFE030311155.1:154763-198009 GCA_000404065.3 Pinus taeda | reverse complement strand
TTTCACTCACCTCTAACACTTGTCTCCACTGAATTGTCCATGCACTGAGTTAACTGATGTATTCTTCAGTTGCTTTATTATTTAATAATTAGTTAATTAATTAATAAATAATTCACACTACTCATCACTTAGTCTATTGATCAGTTAAACTAAATACAACTAGTTCAACTAAGTCAAACTGAACACAACTCCATCAACTCCTGATCCAACTCCATAGAACTCAATCACCGAAGTCCTAACTAAAGTCCTCCATGCAATAGCTCAAGTAACCCATAAGAAACACGTATTTCCTTCTGGCAGTTGCATGTGCCACATCCGTAGCTCGAACTGAAGTGCTCCAAGAGAATAAGATAATTTTTATAGTCCAAATATTATTAAGAGCTAATAATATTCCACTGTTCCATTTTTAGCCTGGCAGTCTAGAAATAGACTCCGCCCATATGTCTAAAAATAGAGGTCCATCTATTTTTTCCAACTTGACCAATCATCCACAAATAGCATCTTGCAACTCATAGACCATGATCCATATGTCTAAAAATAGACATAGTCTAAAAATAGACTTGCGCCAAAAATAGCCTATGGGACCACTTAGTGAAGGCGACTTATTTTCACTAAGCTCCATCATCTTGTTTCATTTTCAACAGCCATTGTCTTAAGGATTTTCCTCAACTCTTTCTTGTCAGCACAGGATAGTGGTCTGCTTTGTCTTAGAGAAGTGAGATTTGCAAGCCTGGTGAGTGTAGGTGTCACTTATGTCAATGGTTCTTTCACTGTAGAGGGAGAGGGTGGGAGTAAGTGCCAAGTTGGTTGGGATGAAGTCCCAACTCGGCTACGAACACACAACACAACAGGACATGCACAGTTTCCAGAGGAGCAGTCCACATGGATGCGGTAGTCACAACACACAAGGTAAGATAACATGTACGACACTCAATGGATGAGTCCGAACGAGTGGAATGATTGTTACAGAAAGTTTTATGTGAATGGCATGTCTAGTGTCTAGAGAGAGTAGTCTACATAGGTGAGACAATGTTAGTAGCATATACAACACATTTCCATTAATAGATTATGTATTACAACAAGTGAAATAGTTCATATGTAGAACATAGTTTAAAGCAACATGCATCACAAGTGTTAAAGATTAGTCTTATAACAATTACAATACAAGTGTGAAAACGTGTTGGCCTGTTAGCAGGCTTATGAATTAAGTGAAATTTCCAAGACACATCGTCACACCATACATCACTAACCCCGAGTGCGGGGCATTGGAGCCACTACTTACTCCTCAAAGAAAAGATTACAGACTCTCTTGGCTATGTGGGAGGAGCTGAGGTGAAAATTCATTCATGTACAAATGAGGGGGGTATTTATAGCCAAGGGTGAAACTGACCCTTGTGGTTATTCGACTACCCTCATGATTGTTTGAATTCCGTGGATTTTAGAATTTGCATGAATCTTTGTAGAACAAGTGTGTTGCTTGGACTTCCACATTACATTGCACTGATTGAAAACATAACCCATAATAGAGATGTGGATGACATGACTCATGACATGAATCGACATGACAGTGCTGGTACATTCATGCTATTGCTGGAGTGCATGTCGAGCTACAATGATGTTGGGTGATGGATGTCTTCATGGTGTATCACAGCTTCACCTCCACATGGAAAAGTGCGTTGAGTCTTCGATGGTCTTTGGTTCACTTGATGAAGCTTTGACATGTTGTTCCTTGCTTGCATGTGGGGAGGCTTGACAGGCTCATCTGTTCGCGAAGGTGCATGTTCATCTGTTCGTGAGGACATCTCTTTGTATGCATCATTCATTCATTTGTTGGTGAACATGTCCTTCTGCATGTGCTACCTTCTTTCATCCCATTCATCATCGCACCATATTTTTTGGTGTACTTGTACCTGCGGTCACTCATGACAAGATAGCATCAAATCCAAAACCTCCTAGTCTGCCATGACACATGATCATTTTGGATGCAGGTGATGGGGAGATGCAACAAGGTTATGAAGCAGGATGATGGCTCTGAGCACCGCTGATGAAAATTGTGCAAGAGTCATTGAGTGATGGAGATGGGTGATCCATTTTGATAGTGATTGTCTCTGAGGTATGGCTCCGTTGGAAGGAAAAATTGCATAAATTTTGGGAGGGACAATTTAGGCTGCAGGAAGGCAAGGTAAGCATGATCTATGCAGTTTCAGGAATGAGCTAGAAGCAGGTGTTAGAAGAAAATTTTTTCATAATTTTCTAGAGGAATAGGCCAAGCTGTAAGGAGGGTCAATAGGTAGAGATTGTGCAATTTTTGAGAGGAACTGCCTGAGAGCCTAGTAGCCAAAACTGCACAATTCCCAGAGGAAACTAGCAGTTGGATGTTCGGTCACTGATAGCCAAAAATATGCAATTCCCAAATGGAACTGGTAGTTGGCTGTTGGGTCACTGGCAACCAAAACGATGCAATTCCTAGAGGGAACTGGCAGTCGGCTGCTTGGTCACTGACAGTATAAACTGCACAATTCCTGGGAGGAACTAGCAGTCTGCTGCTAGGAGCTACTGGTGAGGGGAACTACATTGAGGCTAGGAGGCTGGCTTGCTAATCACCTCTGCACAATCCATGAGTTGAGCAAACTAGTGGGCAACAAAAGGCCTACTCATGAAAACTGCACAATTCCTTGGATGAGTAGTCGTTCGACTCTGGGGATACTGACTAGGAAAACTGTGCAATTTTCTTAGGGAGGGAGGGAGGGGAACTTGATGTTTTTCTGGCATGTCTGTGCAATTTCCTTAGTCAGCCAAGTAGGTAAGGTTAGTTGCCTATCCACAATTTTGGAGGGCCGTCAATCCTGGGGTGGTTGTTGGGTTCGACTATCCGAGTGGCCAACATGAGATCTGATTGAATTTCTTGCGATCAGTGTAGCTTGGAAAGAATTGCTTAATGGTTCTACGTTGCTTTGGTTTGTAGTCGATCGAGTCGAAAAAAAGAAGATAGTCTAGATGTAAGAGGGTAGTTCGGTCATCAAAACTTCAACAAAATGACTAATTGTGTGTGAGTACAATAGATGCTTTCATAGATGACACAACAAGTACATACGAAGTGAAGACTTTGAGAATAACCAAAACATGGTCTCAAGCATGACTTAGACACCAACATGTAGAAACTTGAATGAAATTCACAAGCAAGGTGGATGCAAAGGCTTACACGAGCTCACGGAGTGAACTTGGGGGTTTGTATTCATCAAGCGAAACTCTCAAGGGAGGCTCCTAAATTGGGTGCAGGCAGACATTTTGGAGGGTGGTTGTAGACGCTACAATAGACACATTCCTCAATAACTCCAGAAAGTTATTTGTATACTCTTCATCTGTCATATAACCCATCTTAAGCTCATAGAACTCATTAGCCTTTCCATCATAATATCTCTCTGAAAAGTACTTCTTTCTGAAGAGTCTTTTAAATTCATGCCAACTCAACTCCTTTGTCTTGATGCCTCTAAGATGCTTCAAATCTTCCCACCAGATATATGCTTTTCCATTGAGACAAAAGATAAATATGTTGGATTTCATATTATCAAAATAATCATGCAATCAAAATTAGTTCTTCATCCCAAGCATCCATGCTTCTGCATCTTCTAGTTTCTTCATCTCTGTATCAAATGTAGGAGGCTTGGATTTCTTGAAATCTTCTGGAGGATACTACTTCTCACTCCTATTATAAGGATGTTGTCAGTAATGACAATGATGTCTATTAGAACCATAACTAGAATATAATCTATGAGTAGTAGATTGCCTATTAGATGTATCCAAATATCTGCCACCTTTGACTGTGTCATCCCAATCCAACCCGTATCCTGATCGAGACCTTCTACCAAATACCCCATTAGTCCTTTCCTCGTGTCCATTATTGATTATTGGTTGTCCGTATCTCTACTACACTAACTTCTGCATTCTTTTCCTGATCTCTGGGAAGTCTTTCTTGTGACTCAATTAACTTGTTATTCTCTTCCTTGCAACTTCTGATTTCCTCCTTCAAATTTCTCAGTGTATTTTCTAAATCAAGAGAATACTCATTTCCTTGCTGATCAACTCATCTGTAAGGAGATCCTTATGAAATATAATCGACATCATGATAACTCAAACTGTGACATTGACTATATACATGACAACCATAGCCACTGTAATGCATGTATATGGCTGATATGCATGCATAACAAACACATCTAGCCCATATAGTCCAAATGTTTGAACCTTAGCTCTGATACAACCCTATGGTATAAGATATATCCCAAAGAGAACATAACTCACTCTAATACCACCTTGTAAATCCTCCTTCCACATTTACCCAAATTCACAAGGTCGCTAGGGTAAACATGAGACGAGTGTCACTATGACTTGACCCGACCATTCAATAAATTATCAAAACATGACAATAGGAATTGATAGAATACATCATATGACCAAAATATAACCAACACATAGATATAATGGAAACCACGACAAATCCACCATAAAATCAACATCATAATCACCACAAATTCTCATAGATCACATTACGAAAATATCTCATATCAACATATGAAAATGCCAACCAAGTCAGGGACTCCGAAGTACCACCCGACCATATATTAGGGTAAGCCAAATATCTCTTTTAGGAAATCACCCCCGTGTCATATTCTAAGCATGAATGTGAGATCACTGTGTTAAACCAAAACAAAGCAAAGCAGGGCTTCCATAGGCCAAAAATCAAACCTCAACCATTGTGATTCCATGTCTAGTGTATGGAAATCACTAGCATCAACCAGATTGGTCACTACCCAAGTTGTCTAGGGCTCTAAGAACTAGTAACTCAACCCACAACCTTCTAGGGCTCCAAAGTGTTTGTTTCAGCTGCGACTCTAGGAACTAGTAACTCAACCCACCAAGGGCTACAGGGGATATAGAGCGTTTGTCCAAACCTATGGATCCAGGAACTAGTAACTCAACTCAAACTATTCCAGGGCTTCCAAAGCACTTGTTCCAACCCAAAACCATAGGGAACCTGAGAACCCATTAGAAAAACAAGTAGAAAACCCACAACACCATAGCTATCTAGGAAATGGAAATGTAAGGTTGTAACCACTATCAATATGGGAAAATATCCATGCAAATGACAACACACAACCAAGGAAAGACATGCATATACCATGCATTTATTCCCTTGTGTTCCCTTGCTTTCATTTTCCTTATTTCTCCAATCCAAGTGTGTTATAGGCCATTTTGTCAGATCTGATCAGTGAGCCTCCTGATGGGATCAGCCAACATCATATTCCCACTTGTCCCTATCCTGCACAAATCCCTAAGCATGTTCCCTTCATCGCCTAGAATTTTAGCCCTAAACTACATCATCTGATCCATTTTTAGGATGAATGTTCCCTGTATGCATATTGGGGTGCGATCACCTATAAGTTGCTCCATTGTGGCCTACGTTGGTCACTAGCAAGTTTCTCCCCTTTGTAGCTGCGTTGGTTCTAGAAATCCAGAAGAATGATTGGGATTCTGGAAGCTTCCCCTTATAGGCGTTTTCAGAAGTTGTTTTAACTACTTACCTTCGACAAAACATTTAGATCCTATCCTACCCTACTTTTTCATCACTTATCCTTTGATCCCATCCTCCCATCACTTTTGTATCTCAAGCCTAGATTGGTAAATGGATAAGAATTCATGAGCTATATCTCCTTCCTATATATTTACCTCATTCCACAAGCACCTGGTTAGTTTTGGGTTAGCTTTTGGAGAGTGATTTTTCTCGTATGTTGCTGCAATGAGTGGCTATTATATCATGCATTTAGGGTGATTGGAGGTGCATATTATGACAAGGAAAGGACAAGTCAACAACTTGGATCAGCTGTTCTACAAGATCAAATGCTACTTATGGTTGTAATCTCCTTCCATTTATATTAATGAAAATAATTCATTGTTTTCTATATGTGATGTTGTTATTTCATATATTTCAATACCATGTTGATCTATTGAATGAAGTATTTAGATGATATTGCATAGATCTTGTAATTTCTTGGCTTGTGTTATTTGACTGTGCATGTTCTAATTTTTGCATTCAGAGTTGGAATTGGAGATTCCAAGCTATTAAAGAATGATTGACTTGTGTGAAGGATTATAGGTAGGCCTCACTCCGTCATTTGTTTACTTTAAGGAAAAGCATTGGGTTCCTTGCCTTTATATAGTTTTGGGTTAGCCACTAAACTAGGAGAGATAATTTTGTTTGCAATCATAAATGTCATTTATAAAAGTGAATATTAGAATGCTCCAAGTGTGTAAGAGTATGAGATAATGAGAGAATGAAATGAGAGATCCAAAAATTGAATTTAAAAAAGGTGTGAGTTGATTCTTGAAATCCTTTTTATCATTGAGGTCTCCATTTTTGTCCATTTTCCTTCATTTTTCCTCTAATTTCCTTTGCATGTAAATTTGTGTCTCTTCACCTTCCTTTTTTTCTATTTCCCTTTATTTCCATAATTAAATTCCATTTATTGTCTCTTTTACTTTTCCAATTCCTTTGCCAATTTCCAGAGCCATTATTAACCACAAGTGATGCCCACTATACTATTATTCCCACCATTCAACTTGGAATATGTGTGCGACAACAATGTAATATCACAATTGGAAGCCCTTTACTGAATCTCCTTGTCTTGAACTTATGTCTATTCAACCTGCACAAAAATAGGAAACTGGTTAAATACATAAAAATGAATAGGACATGGCTAAGGTAAAACAACTACAAAGGAAAATTTCTAGATCCTGAAGGACCAGGCACAAAAGTTCCCATGAGACTATTTTATTGATTTACTTCAAAACTAATCCTGAGCCATCATTGAAAAGAAATAAGCCCCACATGCAGGGTGCTCCTTCTGGTCACAATAACACTGCATATTGTGATGATTCTTCCTCGGGTAACCCCCATTCAGATGATTTAATCACCAATATTTATTGGAATAAACAATATTTTCTCCTTGTCTGTCGTCTAGAACACCGAATCAACTAACTCATTTATGAAATAAACCATCTTAGGGATTCATTCCAAACAAAGGATAAGTCTAATGAAAAAAAATCATACATTGTCGAAGGTAAAACCCGGTCCAAGGATACTCACATTGTGATAAACTCTACAAATATCAAAGTTACTCTTTCCTCATAATTATAGGGATATGACGTAGGAAAATAACCAATTCATCTTTATCCATGTATGGGAAGTGTTTCAGCTAATCTTCATTTTATTTAGTTTTCTATTTTAGAATAAGAGGGCCGCTACAGAATCATTGATTTTGTAGCAGCCTCCGCTAGAGTATCATTACCATATTATCTAATTTTAGTTTGTTTATTTAATAGGTTTTCCATGGTAGAAAGACACTCATATTGGATATCACGACCTATGATAGCTTTAGTCACCTTGTGCTCGTTATTAAGCTCGTATGGGAATATTGTTTGCCACATTTTTTATTTAAATTTGGTCAGTCCATTGAGAGGCCTGAAAATGCAACAATTTACTTTATTTTCTTTAACTGAATTATTCAAATAAATTTTTAGTTTTAAATTGTGTTGAAAAGTAGAAGGACTTGGGTTATATTTACCCTTGACTTGGATTGAAAATGGGATCCCAAAAGGGAAAATTTTGGCACAAAGATATGTTGTTTATATCTTGACTATGGAATTATTTTAATACAAGTGCATATATTTGGTTTTATTCAATCTGGTTCTTGAGTTGTTCTGGTTCATATATTTGGTTTTATTCAATTTGGTTCTTGAGTTGTGGCTGTTCGACTACCCACATGACTGTTTGACTTCCATGGAATTTTGACTTTACATGACTCTTTGTACTACAAGTGGGTATCTTGGAATTCCACGTTACATTGCATTGATTGACAACATAGCCCATAGTAGAGATGCGGGCAACATGACTCATGACATGACTCGACATGACAGTGCTGGTACATTCGTGCTACTTCTAGAGTGTATGTCGAGCTACAATGCTACTGGGTGATGGATGTCTTTATGGTGTATCACAACTTCACCTCCGCATGGCGAAATGCACGGAATATTCGATGGTTTTTGGTTTGCTTGATGAATATTTGGCATGTTCTTTCTTGCTTTCATGTTGCGTGGCTTGAAAGGCTCACCTGTTTGCGAAGTGCATGTTCGTCTGTTCGTGAGAACATATCTTTGCATGCATCATTCGTTCGTTTATTGGTGAACCTATTCTTTTGCATGTGCTCCCTTCATTAATCCCATTATTCGTCGCACCATGTTTGTTGGTGTACATGTACCTGTAGTCACTCATGACGAGATGACATCAAATCCAAAACCTCCTAGTCTACCATGACACATGATCATTTCGGATGTAGGTGACAGGGATAGGTAGCAAGGTTGTGAGGCAGGATGATGGCTTTGAGTATTGCTGATGAAAATTGTGCAAGAGTCACTGAGTGATGGAGATGGGTGATCTAAGTCAAAGGTGATTGTCTGTGAGGTATGGCTCTACTGGAAGGAAACATTGTGCAAATTTTGGGAGGGATAGTTCGGGCTACATGAAGGTAAGGTAAGCAGGATCTGTGTAGTTTCTGGAATGAGCATCTAGTAGGGGTTGGAAGGCAAAATTTGCGCAATTTTCTAGAGGAATAGGCTAGGCTGTAAGGAGGGTCAATAGGCAGAGATTGTGCAGTTTTTGAGAGGGACTGCCCGGGAGCCTGGCAGCCAAAACTGCACAATTCCCAGAGTGAACTGGCAGTTGGCTGTTGAGTCATTGGCAACCAAAACTATACAATTCTTAGAGGGTATTGGAAGTTGGCTATTGGGTCATTGGCAGCCAAAACTATGCAATTCTTAGAGGGAGAGGCAACAAGGTTGTGAAGTGGGATGATGGCTCTGGGCACTATTAATGAAAACTGCACAAGATTCACTAAGGTCTGGCTCAGCTGGAAGGAAAAATTGCGCAAATTTTGGGAGGGAAAGTGTGGTCTACAGGAAGGAAAGGTAAGTAGGATCTATGCAATTTCTTGAATGAACAATAAATACGGGTTAGAAGGCCAAATTTGCATAATTTTCTGGAGTAACAGGCCCGAATTCAAGTTGGGTCAACAGGGAGAGATTGTGCAGCTTTTAAGAGGAATTGCCTAGCAGCCTGGTAGCCAAATCTTTGCAATTCCCAGAGGGAACTGGCAGTTGGTTGCTGGGTCACAGGCATCAAAAATTGCATAATTCCTAGAGGGAACTGGCAGTTTCCTGTTGGGACACTGTCAGCCAAAACTACACAATTCCTAGAGGGAACTTGCAGTCAGCTGCTTGGTGACTGGTAGTAGAAACTGCAATTCCTAGGAGGAACTAACAGTCTACTGCTAGGAGCTGCTGATGAGGAGAACTGCACTAAGGCTAGTAGGCCAGCCTGTTGATCACCTCTGCACAATTTTTGAGCTGAGCGAACTGTTGGGAGGGTAACTGCACTAAGGCTAGGAGGCTGGCTTGTTGATCACCTCTGCACAATTTCTGAGCTGAGCAGACTGTTGGACATCATAAGGTGTGCTCATGAAAACTATACAATTCCTTGGATGAGTAGTCGGTCAACTGTGAGGATGACTGGCTGGGAAAACTGTGCAATTTTCTTAGGGAGATAGGGATTAGAACTTGATGTTTTTTAGCCTGTCTGTGCAATTTCCTCAGTTAGCCAAGCAGGCGAGGTCAGTAGCCTCTGCGTAATTTTGGAGGGGAGTCAGTCTCGGGGTGGATGCTGGATCTGAATGTCTAGGTGGCCAACATGAGATTTGATTGAATTGCTTGTGATCATTGCAACTTGGAAAGACTTGCTTAATGCTTTTGCACTGCTCTGGGTGACAGTCAATTGAGTTGATGGCTAGGTGATGGTTTGACTATCAGAGGGGAGTCTGATCATCATAACTTCAGTAAAATGACTAAGTGTGTGAATGATCGAAGTATGCATAGGTGATCATGCAAACACACACTCACATGTCTTGATGACGAGACGACTCAAACCATCCAAAGAAACATGCTCAACATGACCGACCGATGGTGCAAGTGACAAGCACGACACTCATGACTAATCATTAATTGACTGTGATGATGCTTGTGTGATAGTGAATGTGACACCGTGTGTGAGTGTGACAAATGATTTCATAGAGGAAACAACAAGTACACACAAAGTAAAGACTTTGAGCATAACCAGAACATGGTCGCAAGCATGACTTAGATACCAACATGCAAAAACTTGAATGAAATGCACAAGCAAGGGGGATGCAAGGATTTACATGGGCTTGCAGAGTGAACCTGGGGGTGTGTATTCATCAAGCCAAATTCTCAAGGGAGGCTCTGAAATTGGGTGCAAGCAAAAATTTTGGAGGGTGGTTGTAGCTACTACAACACTTGAAGACACACTGGTAGAGCTCCAACTTCTCTGTTTTAGTTTATGTCTAGCACAAGGCCTTGGCCTTTTGAGGAGTATTGAATCACTGTGCGGGTTACTTCGGCTTGCCCACTTACCCCATGGACATGCATAGTTCAACCTTTGCCAACTCAGTCAAGCACAATCAAATGTTCAGCTTGATCTCAGTGTTTCGAATTTGGGAAGGGTAGTTTAGCTCGCGAGTTCAAGATTTTCAGAGTATAAGTTTTCATCTCTGGTGTTGTTCCACTACCAGCAAGACTAGAAAGTACCCAGGAAGAATCACGTAGGAACACACACATTTCTCCACTACCAACGAGCCTGGTCAGTACCCCGGTGGAGTTGCATGCTTCACCTCTTTATGTAGGAAGCCTTTCTCTTCTTTTGCCTTTGTATTTTTCAAGAGGACTGTGCATAAGCACTTATTTATTTTTGGGGCAGAAGAGGGATCCCAAATTATTGAGAGCAGAAGAGGTTGTTCCTTCAAAGAATCATGTAAGACCTTTGACATAGGTTTTCTCATTTATATTTTCCCTTTCCCCATTTCTACTAGTTGGATGAGCTTGAACACACAGAGCAGAAGGCTAAGTACAGGCATGGGGCTTCGCAGTGTGGACACAAGTTCATGGTTGGACCAAAACTTCCCTTGCATATGGTACATATTTTCCATCAAGTCTTTGTAGGCCAAAGGTTACAACCAAGCACAGAGAAGATGTACCCAAGACTGGCCAAGTGCTATAGTGTCACAAGTTTCTTCAAATTTCAGACACATACTCTATTCATAAAGCAGAATGTAGTAGTTGGTAACACTTATCTTAGGAAACAAAAATAATAATATATCAAACAAACAAAATGAACGTGAATAGAAATAGTAAGAAGAACCAAAAAAAGTAAAAACAAATATGATAAGAAAAGCAAACAAGATGAAAATAACAAGCAGCAAGAAGATTATGTACATGGAACGGGTGCGGCCCGACCTACTAAAAATAATGATTGAGATCTTTGCCATTGATAGGAAGGTTGTCAATCCTCCCATCGATTGATCACAAATGATACATGTGTGGGCCAAGCTTCTTGTGGACTGTGTATGGGCCAATCCACAGGGATTGGAAATTCAAATGTTTGTCTTTGTCTTCATATGGTTTATCCCATTTCAGAACTAAGTCATCCACATCGAAGTTAGCTTTCACTACAGACTTCTTATCAAACCATCTCTTGATATGGTTCTGGTGGAGTGTGAATTTTTATTTTTCTTTCATCATTTCTTCTTGAAGCTTATGGAGAGCATCCATCCTACGCTAAATTAGCTGGAAAGGCTTGCCATGGGATTCTTGGGAAAGATGAAGTGCAGGCAAGTAGATTTTGGCGGCAGGATGCATTCTTTACCATAAATTAGGAAGTATGGTGAGGTATTCAGGGAGGGCTTAGGTGTTACACGGTCAGCCCATAATGCATTCATTAGGGTGGTATGCTAGTTATGCTGCTTAGAGAAAATGGTCTTCTTGATTATACGGATGAGGTTTTTATTCGTGGACTATGCTAGATCGTTTCCTTGCAGGTAGTAGTTCGATGAATGCTTTAGCACAATACCACTATGTAATGCAAAGTCATAGAGTTTCAAAGACGAAAAATAAGTTGCATTTTTTAAAACAAGTGATACCAATACACCAAAGCATGAGATGATATTCTACTAGAGGAAGCTGATGACCTCTTGGTCGTTCACTTGCTTGAGCGGAATTACTTCTGTCCACTGCATGAAGTAGTCAGTTGCTGTTAGGATATAGTGGTGTTGTTTTGAAGAATGAGGGAAAATTTCCCCAATGATGTCCAGGTCCCACTATCAGAATGGTTTAGTCACTGTAAGAGGCTAGAGTGGGGCTACTGATCTTCATGTTCTACTAGCACATTGCTAACAGACCGGGTAGTTGCAGGCATAATAATGTGCATCCTTGAATAATGTGGGCCAGTAAAAAGCAACTCGCATAATTTTGTGTGCAGTGGTATTTATCACAAAGTGACCCCCGAGGGGTCCGTCATGAAGATCTTGAAGTACCTTCTATGATTCATGTGCCTCCATGCACCTGACAAAAACTCCATTACTGTGCTTTCTGTAAAGCATTCCTTGCATTGACTGATATACTAAGCCTTTTAGGTGCAATTCCCTCTTCTGTCTGATAGAAAAGTGAGAAAGTATGGTGTCATGCTCAAGGTAATGGCACACATCTGTGTACCAAGACATTCTATCTTTAGTGGGTGTTGCTCGCCTTATGTCATACATCTCAATCTCCTGCTCCCAATCGGCAAGCTCTTCTTTGTTCTCTAGAGCGTGCACTGCTTCAGCTGCAAGTCTGCAGAGCCCATGTCCTTTGATCATGTGCACTGGCTTGATTTCAAGATCATATTCGTGCAAGCTTATCATCCATTTTGCATTTTGTTCACGTAGTTCTTGTTGTACAAGCAATGTGCGGATTTCTGGGTGGGGGACGAAGACTATGTAGTGGTTTTTCAACAAGTAGGGCTTGAGGTGTTTCACTGCCTTGTAGAATGCATAAGTTTTATTGTCAATGGTGGGGTGGTTGAACCCTGGTCCTTGCATGCTTGCACTCATGAAAGAGATGGGACATTCATCATTGGCTTTGTATTTCTGAGTGATTATTATAGCTAGTGAGTTATTAGAAGCGAATGTGTATAGCAGGAAATATTTCTTGAAATTTGGGCTATAGAGCATAGGCACTTCTGCAATGGCTTGCTTGATCCGAATGAATGCATACTTTTCCTTCTTACCCCAGTTGTAGGCTACATCTTTCTTGATCATGTCCTGCATGGGCTTAACTATCTGCGCATAATCTAAGATGAACTTCCGGAGGAAGTTTTTCTTTCCCAAGAAGGATTGCATAGCTTTCTTATTGACTGGGTAAGGAATCTGTGTAATGGCTTGGACCCAGTCTGGGTCCACCTTGATCCCACTCTTGGCAACAATGTGTCCGACGAGGTTCCCCTCCAACACAACAAATACACTCTTTTTGGGATTCAAGGAAATCCCGTATCTCCGTCATCGCTCAAAGATTTATTTAGATGGCGTATGTGGTCTTCTTGTCTTCTTGAGCACACAATCACATCATCGAGGTATACGACCATGGTCTTTCCAATGAGTCCATGAAAGGTGATGTCCATAGTGCACTGAAATGTTGCACCTGCAGTTACAAGCCCAAACGACATTGGTCTATAAGTGAACGTACCCCACTTGGTATAGAAAGTAGTTTTGAGTCTGTTAGGTTCTGCTACTAGAACATGAATGTTTCCCGAGAAACCATCAAGGAGAGAAAACATCTGTGCCCCAGATACTGTTTGCAAAATATGGTCCATGGATGGAACGGGGTAGTTGTCTTTGTCCGAGGTGCAATTTACATTCCAGAAATCGACAAACAAGAGGATTCCCCAAACTTCTTTCGTACAAAAACAAGGTTGGAGACCCATGTGGAATGTTGAACTTTGTATATGATTCGTGCATCCAACAGCTTAGTAAGCTTTTTCTGTATGAGGGGTTCAAGTGACAAATGTACCTTCTTCAACTTCTGTTGATATGGCTTGAACCCTTCTTTGTTTGGGATGATATTTTGGATGATCCACGTGTCATAATTTTTCAGATCATCATACGTCCACGTGAACACATCTCAGTACTATTTGAACAAGCAGATAAAGGCTTGCCGCTCTTGCTGTGTACAACATGTACCAAGATTGACAAACTTTAGATCCTGTTCTATTCCCAGGTTTATCAGTTCATGGCTCATGGTGGAACTCTAGGTCCTGTTGTTCCTTGGACACTGAAACCATTCTTGGCAAGTCATATAGCTTTTCCAATGATGCCACACCTTTTTTGATAACGTGGCCTTTCATGTTACTAGTTTCCGCTTACAGAGAGAGCTCATGCTCATCATCAACTATCGCTGCATCCTTGAAGACATTAGTGTTGCCCATGAAATGTAGTATCTATTGATCATCATTAAACATGCGTAAGTTATCTATGTTGTATGGGATAGATGGTTTGTACAAAATTTAAATAGTAAATCTATCCCTAATCGATGACATTCTCGAGGCTTCATTTGCCAGTGCATTGCAGCTACGTTACGCATACATGGTATGACAATGATATTAAATGCTCGAAAGTTTGAGATTAGTTTCCATACCTCTTTTTGGTAACTTTTGAGAGGTGGTGATAAAAAGCGAATGGTGTTACGTACTTGTTGTACCATTATCTCTGAATCACCTACCACTTTGAGTATGACCACATTGAGGCTGATGGCTTTCTGCAAGTTGATGAGCCTCATCATTGGGTAACTTTATGGAACTTAATTAACCTCCTAGTTTAGTCAAATCAACTCTTCTCATAATTTATTACATGTTTTTATTATGTTTTATTTAATGAGATGAGTCAAAGTGAGATATTATGCCTAGTGAACTAATGTGCATTAAATGCAAGTTTGTGAGAGAAAAACAAGGAATTTTGGCAAGATTAAAGGCTAAAACTCGAATGGGACAAGGAAGAGATATTGTAGGAGGTAAATACTCCTCATTTACTCCTCCCTCATTTGAATATTACTCCATCAATCACACTAGCTCAGAGTACAAGCAGCCAAGTCATGAAGATCAAAAGGCATCCGAGCAAGTGACAGTCAAAGAGTTAGTTTATCTTGAGTTTGGGAGCTGAGCCTCCCAAGATTTAAGGAACTCGTTGGGAAATTCAGTTGTATAAATAAAGAGGCCTAAAGCATCATTAGGATTCAAATTTTTCTTGTAAAAACACTAGTTATTTTTGAGCTCCAGATTTGTGGAAGAGATTGCTATGTAATTTTTTGTTTTGATAATAAGAATGAGCTTTTTCTTGATCAAGTACTGAGTTAACTCAGAGGGTTGAATCTCTTGGGTTAGGGCCCAACCCTAGCATAAAAGTCTCCTCTTATTGTATATGTATGCTTAGATTAATTTCATAGATTCATGGTTAAATTGTCCTTAGAAATATTTCATTGCAAGTAGTATATATTTGATTAGTTGTTTATTAGTTTGCTTCCATTTGTGCTTTACTTTAGCAATAGTTTAGAAGGTATAAAGAACCATCAAAAATCTATCAATAGGTGTTTTGGCCTCACTTCTCCCTTTAGGGATCATTATTGAGGAAAGGACTCCTATGCAGCCCTAAAAAGACATAATTCTACTTTCTCATAGAATTTAGAGTTTTCTGTACTTAAGCTAGCATTTGATCAATTTGCAAGAGTAGGATCTAGTCATCATTTCTTCTATCTTCAACCTTACCGTAGATCTCATCAATGATTCCATCTTATTCTGCAAGTTTTCCTCATGCATGAAATAGACATGTAACTCATTAAACTCTGTTTTCCTAGCTTATTGAAATTCTGATAGTTTTCATGAATTTTGCGAAAATATTAATGTTTGATGTAGTGTAGGTGTTTCAGAAGCGAAGAGAGATCTCATAGCCAGAAACCTCCTTCAAAATTAAACCCATGATCATTCCTTTCTTTCACTAAGACCCTCACCAATTTCATCATTTTACAAGGAAACTTCTCCAAGCATGTTAAGCAAATCCAACCATCTCCCAACCTTGGTTTTGAGTTTTGAGTGATCCTAGGAATTTTCTTGCTTCATTCCATCCACCAAACACCTTCCCTAAGCCTTCCATCACCTTCAGCACCCATCATTTTTCTCTCACCTATATCCTGTAGAAATACAAGGAATTTTGTAGGTTTTTAGTACATCATGTAGGTTTTCCTGTAGTGGCCTGTTTTGCAGCCAAATTTAGGGAAAACCTCTAGAAAGCCCGGCAAGGTCATCTAAGAGTCCCCCAAACCTTCCAACCATCCACCAAAATCCATAAGCCACCTGCCACATTACCAAGAGAGATTAGCTTTCACACTTCTCCATTAAAAAAGGAAAAAAGAAAAAAAGAAAAAAACAGATTTATTTTAGCCATTTACATGCACAATAGTAGAATGTTGATTTTTTGAATTTACATGCTTAAGGCAGTAGAATTTCATACATGTTAATCTAGCATTCTTTTTGAAACATAGTCTCTTAGAAATTAGGTAGGAAATGGTGTGTTTTAGTATTGGATTTTAGTCTTTTTCCTTATTGCGGTAGACAAGATTTCTCTTTCCCTCATTAGTAATCAAGCTTCTTCTGAATCCATAGAAGTCTGGCTTGAAAAATCCTAGTGGTCTCTCGCTAGATGAACAATGAAAAAAGGTAGAACCATCACTTTTACTTGTGTATACAACACTGTCACCTCCAAGTTTCTACGAACCCCAGGTTGATAAAGTAAAGTTGGTAGCCCCGGGAGTTGCAACATTCTTACAGCAATACTGGTGCTCATCAATTTTTGGCGCCATTGCCGGGGAGGTGTCTGAGTAATACATGATTACTGCTTTCTTTCTTCCATTTCACGTTTATGACATTTTTCTATTAGTTTCATTTCTGCAAGAGTAATTTAGTTTCTTTCTTTTTCCATTCTTCATTATTTGCTTTCCTTTCCATTCTACAAGTAAGATTCCATTCAAATAGTTAGTTTTCATTCAGTCATTTAATTTTCATTGAATATGAAATTTCAATTCTACAATCACCTTCAAAGTTTGAAAAAAAAACTCAAAACAAAACAAAAATATTTATTTCATGCCTCGTAGGAATAGGGATAACTTAGGGAATTTTTTTCCAAATACCCC
This sequence comes from Pinus taeda, assembly GCA_000404065.3. NCBI lineage: Eukaryota > Viridiplantae > Streptophyta > Pinopsida > Pinales > Pinaceae > Pinus > Pinus taeda. Next base: position 180,837 of record APFE030311155.1, on the reverse strand, counting down.
CACTGCTTCAAACAACCAACCTTCCCTCTTCTTCGGTGGCTGTGAGTTGGAAGAACCCTTAGGTGAGCAACCTGAAATATTTGAAGAAACTATAGGGGAAGAAGAAGAAGAAGAACCCATTCCTATTGATCCAATGCTTGAAAATAGAAATGACAGATGAAATAGAGAAAGAGTTGAGGGTTCCTTCCCCATCAGGGAAACCAACGAGGATACTAATATGAAGAAGATAAGCCCCTCTGCCCTTCCTCACTTCCATGGCCTGACCACAAAATATCCAGGCACTTTCTTATTTGAATTTTCCGTCATATGTAGAACCCATGACTACACCAATCATGAGCAAAAGTTGAAACTATTCCCATCCACTCTCAAGGATAGAACTATGCACTGGCTCAATGGGTTTACTCGGGGATAACACCACCATTTGGGCTCAGATGCAATAAGCCTTCAACAACAAGCATCGAGACTACTGTAGGTCTAAAGAAACTAAAGAGGAAATTTTTAAGATGACCTAAGGGTAAGATGAATCCTAGAATATTATGAAGAAATATTCCAGTTTAGCTACAAAAGGGCTAGGTGCACACTTGACCCTAAGTCACTAAAGCTAGTCCTGCTTGAAGGAGTGAGGGAAGATATTTTGGATACCCTAAACATGTTAGCAAGAGGGGACATCTATCAGTTACCCTATGAGGATATCAAGACTTTCTTTAGAAACCATTCTAGGGAAGCTAGGAAGAAGGGTAGGGGTAGTCAACCTATGGTCAGTCCATCCTCTTCCACCTCATCCATGAAAGGTGAAATTGGAAACATGCTGGAGGATTTCAAGAGTGAGATGTTGCAAACCCTCACCCTACAGATGGACACGCTGCACATTAACAGAAAATAAGAGGAAGTAGAGAGAGCCTTAGCCATTTTCTGCCCTAGATGCACCAGGAGGCACCCTAGGAATGAATGTCCATTGAATTTGATTGAAATTTGCTCAGTTTGTGAAGAAAACCACTCCACAGACAAGTTCCCTTCTCTACCTGGACTAAGAGCTGTATATCAAGGAGCTGAAGGGGTAATTGAATAGCTCTGCTACATAAACCAAAGGAGACCCCATGGGCCTAAGCCATACCAAAAGGTCATGCAAGGGTCATCCCATCCATATTACAACCCACAATAGACCACATCCATTCCCTCTTGGGGACCCCCTTCTCATCTTTCCTAGTCCACACCTTCTCCTTGGTCCTTTGCACCTTAGTATCATTCCCAACCAACCAGCCAGCCATTTCAACCATATGCTCCATCACAACCTGAGTGGAATGCAACGCCCCAGGGGTGGATGCTCCCATATAGAAATGCTCTAGAATTATTGCCTTCACCACCTATTGAACCATAGCTTTTAGACTCTGCTCCACCTAAAGAACCCTAGATACCTGCCCAGCCAAATCCGAATCCGAATAATAGGTGGGCACATGAAGTATACAGTGGAGATACATCCTATCCAGCTTATGCTATGGAAATACAAGAAATCAACCTGAGATATGGGAGAGTAATCCCAGACAACCAACCTCTACCTCCACCTAGGAAGGTTGAGGAAGAAATATAGGAAAACACGCCTAAAATAAATCCACCACCCTTTCCTGAGAGATTAACCCAACCACTCCAGCCTAACCTAGAAGAGACTAAACTTCTAGGAGAATTGAAAAACTGTTAGGTCCCTATACTACTAGTGTAACCCCTTATTATTATTAGTGCAACCACCTTATTATTTTTTTGTGCCCATGTAGTACCCATATTGTTATTATTGTGCCCCATAGAAGCCCACTATTGTTATTGTTGTGCCCTTACATTATTATTGTTATGTTGGCTCTGCTTATATTATGACCCCTTAGGCTCCTATATATAGAAAGGAGGTATTGTCATTTGTATCATCAAAGAATTATTCATTTGTGTAATGTAAATGAGGTTGCCCCCTCGAAGAGGCTTATTTTGAAGGTGTTGATCTCTCTTTTCTATCTTTTTGTGAGCTGGTTTCATAACATTTGGTATCAGAGCTTTGGATTCTAGGGTCTTGCTGCTCCAAACAGGTCATCATGGCAGTTTTGTTGTAACTTTTTTCTGTGATTTTTCAGAAGCTAAACCAAAAACCCACTTGAGACATAATCTTGCTGAATCTTGGGTCCAAATTCCATATCTTTCCTCACTATATTTTCAGAGATATGATCTGAGGAAGTTATGGTTTTTGTAAGCTCCAAAATTTCATCTAAAATAGGTCATCGTGGAATTGGCGCTATAAATTTTTTGCTACAAAGTTTCAAAAGCTAAAACAAAAACCCATTTGCAAAGAAATTGGTCTGAACCTTGGGTCCAAATTTCAGATCTTGTCACTCTATACTTTCGGATATATGATCTGAGGAAGTTAGGGTTTTGTAGACTCTGAATTACATCCTAAACAGGTGACCTTGGGAAAATCATCATAACTTTCTCTTTGAGCATTAGATTAAAATTTCGTAAGAAGTTATAGAAAGAGGATATACTATATGTTGTTTGGGTATAATTTTTAGAACCTAAAGTTGAAAAAGTGACACGTGGCACGTCTTACAAGTTCACTCTACTAAACTAGTCTATAATTAGGTGATCGTGGGAGATTGGGAATAGATCTTTCTTTGGGAACTCAATGCGATCAGACTTGCGGAGTTAGAAAGAGGACTCAGAGGGCTATTACAGGCCAAAATTTTAGAACTTAAAGATTCAAAATTACAGATTCACAGGCATTTGAAGATCGAGCTCGTAAAATAAAATAAAAAGCGTGATGAGGAAGTTTGATGGCAAGGATCTGATAAATTGGATACTATAGATGGAGAAATATTTTGATCTACATGGTGTACCACTATTACAAAAGGTACGTATTGCATCTAATTATTTGGAACCAAATCAATTTTTATGTTATAAAGGGATTTTTTCTTGTAAACCACTCGTCATGTGGTCAATTTTCACAGAGGAAATGATAGCACATTATGAGGATACAAAGAGAAACACCTTCTTTAGCTAATTGATAAATCTCAAACAAAAGGGTTCAATGGTAGAGCACATTGAGGACTTTCAAAAATTGAATATAAGGGTAAATGATGTTCTAAAGAAGCAAAAATATAAATAGTTTAATCTATGCCATGAAAGTTGATATCGATGGTGTGAAAGCATATTGGAAGAAAGGAATGGAAGATTTGAAGAAAGACATGGAAGGTTTGAAGGAAGGTGGGACGAAGCTGCTACAAGAAAGGCCTCCTAATGACAAAAATGATCAAGAAACATCAAAAGAAGAGTATATACACTAGGAATCAACCCTAGAGAAAGAAAAAATGAATCTGACCATATCTTGTATTGCAATGGCAAGAATTACCACTCCTCAAACTCTCAAGGTAGAATGACATATCAAGAAGAAGAAGGTTCAAGCAGCGAAATATCAGGAAGAAAAGTATCAAGAAACATCAAAAGAAAAGGATACTCACCAAGAACCAACCCTAGAGAAAGAAGAAATGAATCCGACCATATCTTGTAATGCATTGGTCAAAATTACCACTCCTCAAACTATAAAAATAGAAGGACATATCAAGAAGAAAAAGGTAATAGTGTTGATTGATTCAGGTAGTACCCATAATTTTATTCATTATAAGATAGCTAAGGAATTGAATTTCTTCCTATATCCAGCACCAAAGTCTCAAGTGACGGTTGTAAGTGGAGGAACCATAAATTTCTTTGGAAAGTGCCATAATATCAAGCTATTCATGGGAGAGTATGTATTGAATAGCCCAATGATTTCCATTCCAATGGGTGGTGCTGAAGTTGTACTAGGATTCCGATGGCTACAGTCCTTGGTTACAATAGCTTTTAATTTTCAAGAACTTTTCACGAAATTTTCTTCGAAAGGAAAGGAAGTTGAATTAAGGGATATCATAGGGAAACCATGAAAGATAATCAGCTCTAATGGAATGACAAAGCTTCTAAAGAAAGAAAAATGAGGCGTAATTACACAATTATGTTCAGTAATGGTTCCCACATTGAAATCATATATTTCTCCAGATCTCCAAAAAGTCTTGGACAATCATTCCAAGGTATTTTGAGAATCCCAAAGATCTCTCATGTATTCGTGATCATGATCATGATCATGCCTTATAGATATCCATATGCCCATAGGAGTGAAATTGAACATAATTGTTACAGAAATGGTAGAGGTTGGTATAATTATCCAACCAAATTTGATAAAAAAATCAAGGGATGAATGGAAGAATGGTGAAGCAGGGTGGGAACTCATTCAAAAGTTACCAAAGATCCTAATTCCAACAATATTGCCAGAGCTTGACAAGGAATTAAAAATCATATTGGAACCTGAAGCATTCATAGAACCGAGAAGTTGACCGCTACAAAATTGATCAATTTCAAAGTATCTCATCAAGTGAAAGAAATTACCCACTGAAGATTCCACATGGAAGGATGATAATTTTATATAGAAGCATCTAGAGCTAATCAAGCATTGAGGACAACACTTTTTGAAGGAGAGGGCATGTTAGGCCCCTATACTACTAGTGTAACCCCTTATTATTATTAGTGCAACCCCTTTATTATATTGTTGTGCCCATGTAGTACCCATATTGTTATTATTGTGCCCCATAGAAGCCCACTATTGTTATTGTTGTGCCCTTACATCATTATTGTTATGTTGGTTCTGATTATATTATGACCCCTTAGACTCCTATATATAGAAAGTAGGTCTTGTCATTTGTATCATCCAAGAATTATTCATTTGTGTAATGTAAAGCAGGTTTCCCCCTCAAAGAGGCTTATTTTGAAGGCGTTGACCTCTCTATCTTTTTGTGAACTGGTTTCATAACAAAAATCTATGTGTTAAAATTCCACTTTTCCAAGATATAAAATATGTGCCTATTTACAACAAGTTGATCAAGGAGAATTGCTTCAAGCATCCAGGGAGGCAAAGAAGAGATGCCCCTACCATTAATGTCATTGGACAACTGTTCGACTTAATGTCAGGGCAGGTAATCTGTCCAAAGTATTTGTACCCTACAAGCCCTGTAGTAGATGTGCACATCAATGGCACCATTGCCTCACACACTCTATTTGATCTTGGGCCTACCATTAATATGATGACCAAGGACACCATGCTCAAGTTCAACCTTCAGGGTTCATTAAGAAAGACCACAATGGTCCTGTAACTTACAGACTGCTCCACGGTGACCCCTGAGGGGATTATGGAGGATGTGATGGTATCCATTGACTCTTTGGAATACCCTACATATTTCCAAGTTCTCTAGCCTAAGACAAAGCTTACTGGTTACCCTCTCATCCTCGAGAGGCCCTGATTAGCCACTATCGTTGCCTACATTAGCTGTAGGGCTGGAAATATGACTATTAAGAATGGGCATATGTCCAAGAAGTTAGTCCTATATCCTCCTACCCAGCCATCTCTAGAACATGACTTACCTTTATGGCTAGAAGAGGATGAAGAAGATGAAGTTTATTCCGCCCAACTCTATACCTTAGAAAAAATCATGGGAAGGGGACAACATGATGAAGATGATTTGATTGAAGATATACTCTAAAGTCCAACTCTCAGTACATTATCCTTAGAATAAATAGTAAAGGAAACCCAGAACAACCATCAGATTGATTTATGCTTAGCCGATTCCAACCTTATTCGTGTCAAAACCATAGAATTTGGTCCTCAGAGAACTTTGAAAATCAACCCATCTCTTTTTGTTCACCAAGAAGAAAAGTTGTGCAAGATGCTAAAGGAACATCTGGATTCCTTTACTTGGAGTTACAAAGAAATGAAGGGAGTGAACCCCTCGGTGTGTACTCACCACATTTATATCAAAGAAGGGTGCAAACCAGTCTGGCAACCCCAAAAGAGGATTTATCAAGCTCTCAAAGATATAGTCAAAGAAGAATTGCAAAAGCTGTTATATGCAAGATTCATTTACCCTATCTCCGACAATGAGTGGATCTCTCCTTTGGTGTTGGTTCCAAAGAAAAATGGTAAGTGGAGGATTTGTGTCGATTAAAAAGAGCTAAACAAAGCCATAAAGAAGGACCATTTCCATCTACCTTCCATTGACCAAGTCTCTTTTGTCCAACTTAGGTAAGGTATTGAACAAATGAATTGAAATGAACCTGTCTCTTAGTCCCGAAAAATGTGAGTTCCTAATGACTATAGGGACTGTGCTAGGTCATTCAATATCCCAACAAGGACTGTAGGTGGACCCAAAAAAAATAGCTATCATCCAAAGGGTCCCACCTCCACAAAAGAAGAGAGATGTTAGAAGTTTACTAGGGTTAGCTGGAAACTATCAAAGCTTTATAAAAGACTTCAGCAAGTTATCTTCTCCTTTATTTGGATTGTTGGCCAAAGACTCTAAGATTTTATGGTCAAAATGTTGTCAATAGGACCTAGATACCCTAAAGGAAAAGTTGACCACTGCACCGATTCTCCGAGCCCCAAATTGGGTCCTTCCTTTTCATATACATGTTGATGCCTCACAGAAAGCCATAGGATTAGCTCTAAGCCAGATAGATGAAAAATTTCCTTATGCCATTTACTTTTCTAGTGAGAATCTGTTAAAGGCCGAACTAAACTACACAGTGACCGAAAAGGAGCTCCTGGCTGTTGTGCATTCATTGAACAAATTTAAGCATTACATTACAGGTTATCAAACATTTGTACATATTGACCATGCTGCAATCATATATTTAATGAATGCTCGGATTATTAGATGGTTACTTTTATTACAGCAGTTTGATCTAACCATTGTTGATAAGCTTGGCAAGGAAAATGTTTTTGCAAATTTTTTTGTCCAGATTAACTTTGCCTGCAGGCGAGGAAGGAATGGTTGATGATTAGTTACTAGATGAGCACCTATTCGCCATTTCAATTCTCTCTCCATGGTTTGCTGACATAGAAAACTATTTGGTATCCACATAGTTCCCGCCGAATTTATCCTCCAAAGAGAAAAACATTATTGTGAGGAAGAGTGCCCCATTCACTTGGATTAGGGGCAACCTCTTCAAACTAGGCCTAGATCAAATTCTTAGAAGGTGTGTCAGGGAGGAGGAAGTCTTTGACATCCTTTTGACCTGTCATGATGGGCCTTGTGGAGGTCACTTTGTAGCAAATAGGATAACATTCAAGGTGTTACAAGTTGGTTATTATTGGCCCAATATTCATCAGGATGTGAAAAGATATACTAGTCAGTGTGATCGGTGCCAAAGGATGGGAAAGCCTACTCCAAAGGATGAAATGCCTATTTACAACAAGTGAATTTTGAGGCATTTAACAAATAGGGCATGGATTTTATTGGACCCATTGACCCTAATTCCAAACAAAAGAAGTACATTATTGTGTGCACTAACTATCTGACTAAGGGGGCTGAAATGTAGGCAATCAAGGAAACAACAAAGGAGAAGGTGGCTGATTTCTTAAGGGAGAGTGTATTTTACAAGTTTGGGTACCCTAGAGAACTGGTCACTGATCAAGGTAGCCAGTTTACCTCCAAGATGATTGAGGACTTGTTAAGCCAGCACAAGATCAAGCATAGAACCTCCACTCCCTATCACCCACAATCTAATGGGCAAGTGAAGGTGACCAACAGAGCGTTGGAGGGAATTCTAACCAAAGTAGTTAGCAGCAATAGAAAATATTGGGCAGATCGAATAGTTGAGGCCACCTGGGCCTACAATACCACCCAAAAGACTACCATTGGATTCACACCCTATGAGTTGGTCTATGGGAAAAGGGCCCTGCTGTCCATTGAATTTGAGTACAATAAATTGAGGATGGCAACACAACTAGATCTATATCTCAGTAGTGCAAAAAAAGAGATATTGCTCCAGTTGAATGGGTTATATGAGTTCAGAATGTAGGCCCCCCTACACATAGAGGTAACTCAAATTCAGAGGAGGATCTGGCATGACAAGAAAATCAAGGACAAGCAATTTCAAGAAGGTGAATGGGCTTTTTTATATGATTCTAGATATAAAGAATTTAAGGGAAAGTTAAGGATTAGATGGTTAGGGCCTTACGTCATAGAGAAATGTCATGATAATGGTTCAATGCAAATCAAAACCATGGATGCAGAGGCCATTCCTTTACTTGTTAAGGGGCACAGATTGAAATTTTACAAAAGGCCATTGTCAAGGCAAGAGTTCATTGATGGTATCAACAAAACAATGATGGTGGTGGAGAAACTCTCAGCTCCTATCTCATCAAGTCACTGAGAAAATTAAAAAAAAATAAAAATAAGGACACTCAGGTGAAAACCTCCATGAGGCGCGTGTGTTTCACAGTTGGGTTGAAAACCTCTTGAGGCGGCCCAATGGTGTCAAAACACAAAAAAAAAAAGAAAAAGAAAAAAGAAGAAGAGAGAAATAAAAAGATATCTTTGTGAAAACCTCTCTTGAGGCACCCAAGGAAAGCAGCTAGGATGAAAACCTCTTGGAGGCAGACTAGTTGTTTTTCAAAAAAAAATAAAAAAAATTATGAAAATATTGTTTGCAAGTCAGTAGGAGGATGATCATAGCGACAATGGAGAATCAAAAGGGATGTATTTAGCTCATATTTTTATTTATCCATGCATTATCCTTCATCATTCCACCACTCCTTTCATTTTTCACTCAGTTGCCTCAGTTTTCAAGGGTTCTATGTTTTCTACAGGATTACCTGTAGACCTACAAGATCCCCAAAAAACCTATGGGATGATCTTGTAGGAATTACAGTGGCTTGGGAATCCTAAAGGAAGTAACCCTAGAGCAAGAAAGTGACTTGTCCCTACCAAAGAAATAAATTCCCACATGACCATCTCATTACCATACCTCTCTCCACCATGATCACCCCCTACATTCATCAAAATCATCAGTTTCCAAAAAAAAATATAGTTTAAAAAAAAAACATAGAGAAAACAAAGATGAAGACAGAGAGCAAGGGGAATACACATGAAGGTTATTTTTCATCATTTAAAAACCCCTAGACCTCCTCTCTACCCATGCTAATCATCCTCAGGACCCAACAGTAGAATATGATTAAAATTTTTGAGGGAGAAGTAGCTACAAGAAATCCTTTAGCGGCCTATCCCACAAAATAGAAATCATAGGTTGCAGCAAGTTTCAATCACAGAGATCCAAAGGTAGAAGAGGCTCCTCCAGAGCCTAACAACAACAACATCATCATCATCATCAACACCAGGTACCTACACAATAAAGAAAATCATCAAAGGACAATATAAAAAGAAGAGAGAAATCACATGCATCCAACACACATAAAAAAACTCATCTCTTCAACAAAATGCAACAAGGTATTGTTACCACAGGTAAGTATCTCACTTCCACTCTCTCATTTGCATAATGTGATCAAAAGATGTAAAAATTGTGAACAATTTGGTTTATAAGCGAAAGGTGGCCAGTTAACTTGGCCACCTTCCTTCAGTCAACGAGGACAAAACAGTTAGTCGTCACACACGTGGCAACAATCAAGTCAAAGAAAAGGAGGATGATGTCAAAAGAAGTTAAGACTATAGATGCCCAAAGTGGGAGTTGATTACAAGGTGAGGGGAATGATGATGTGGTAGTGGGACCAACGACCCAAAAATAGATATCCGTACCTCGACTGCTAGCACACCACCTCACTTGAATCAACAAAAATAGGAAATAAATGTTGATCCCCATGCATAGATGCCTTCACATTCGCGAGGCTCACAGTAGAAAAGTAGCTCTTGTTCCCCAAGCAACCTACATGAGAGGAAAATTTCATTTTTTTCCTACGCATGACCTCCTACAGGACCCTACAGGAAATCCTACAGGATCCCATAGGAATCCTACAGGATATGGTTAGATAGTCTACAGGATTGGCAGTGAGCAATTTTAGAGGGATAAAAACAGGGATTGGATACATAAAGCATTGTAAGGAGGTAGGCTCCACATTTCCTCTATTTTTCCAAGTGAATGGAACATAATTCTTCTAGTTTCTTGAACTTGATTGCAATATAAGGAAATTATATCCACAGAAATTTCAGTTCCATTTCCTCCTTCATTAAAATTTTGTATCAGACATCTCTGCTCCTCCATTCATCAGACAAAATGACAGGGGGCTTTAATAGGATGGAGCCCATCAATAGCATGAGGAGTCACCAACACCCTCCTATGCTAGAAATATTCACAAGGCATAATTGCAAGGGGTACTTTGAGAAATTGAGGGGGTATGATGTTGAAGTAGCCAAAGATGTTTCTCTCTCCCTCATTCCACTGACCAAGACCCATGCCATTGTTGTGGTGAAAGGCATCTCCATAGAGCTCACCCCTGAACTCATAAAGAAAAATTACCACACTTCCCTTAAGTGTGCCTGAGAGAAAGAAAGACAAGGGAAATGGCCAAACTGCAAAGAAGAAATTCTTTTTAGAGGAGAGGAGGCCATGGAAGACAAGAATGGAGTGAGAAGAGAAAGCCTACCATACCCCTGGAATGAAATAATCTACCACCTTATAAAATACATATCACGTGAATGCATGTATAGTGTGGTAAATGGATACCACTTTAGGCTTATTGAAGAATTGAGGTTTGGAGCAGATACACCTCCTCAGCATAGACTCAGCATACCCGACTTCCTTTTTCAATCGCTGATAGATATGAGCATGAAGGTGAAGGAAGGAAACTACCAACAACGAGCCCATCATGGGTTAATTAGACTCATCATAGAATATGCCCTCCACAACCTTAGAATTCCTATCACATGTGCAATTTTCAAAGACATGTAGACAGAGGAGGATATAAAATCACTCACATATGAAAAAATCCCTACTGCCAGTGAAAGGGATGAAGAATAATTAGAGAGGGATGAAGAGGAAATAAATGAGGAAGAAGATGAAGACAAAGAGAAGGAAAGTGGTGAAGAAACAGAGGAAGATGTCAAGGAGGAAACTGATGAACAAGGTGAGGATCTATACGGAGAAGAAGGGGAGACAGACAAAGATGAAAAGGGAATGAAAAAGAGGATGCAAAAGACAAGGAGGAGTCACCCAGGGTGTCTCCAGAACCCACTGAGAGAGAGGCAGCAACTACCCTCACTGCCCTTAGCACCCGTATCAAACAAAAAGGAAAAATATAGAGAAAAACTCCATTATACTTCTGAACAAGAAAAAGTACAAGCATAAGGCAAAGAAAACCTCAAACTGCCATCAAAGTACCTATTTTTATTAAATACTCACCTAAACAGTAGGAGAATATGAATCCTCTTTTAAAAAATCAAGGAGAAGCATCCTCATGGAAAAACCTTCCCTAAGTCTCCTATCACTTATGTGAGAAGGCCTGTGACTAGATCTGCCTCATTCAAAAGAAAAGACATCCTACAGGATACACAACAAGACCTACAAGAAATAGAGGCAATCCTACAGGAAACTCAAAAATTGGATAAGGAAGGGATATGTAGCAAGAACCAAAGAAGGAGGACCCAGAGCTAAGGGAACCTAGTCCTCAACCTAACCTTGACTCCTACTATAGATTTAATGAAGGAGATGGGGTCATTCCACAAAATTTTTCCATCCCATTATTCTTTGAGCTTGAGAAAGAAAGAGAAAGCACACATATATGGATGTAGATTGCCAAGTCCAAGGGAGTGGAGGACATAGGCCACATGGAGGAAAAGCTCAAACAGATGGGTAGAGAGCTAAGCAGCCCCAGGGATAGAGAGGCCATAATGAAAACTCAGTTGGAGGCAAAAAATGCATGGTTGAAAGGAAAACTACAAGAAAAAGAGAATCAATTGGTAACCATGGCCATTCTATCTTTAGAGGCAATCTAGTGGAGGATGATAGCTAAGTCCTATACATCATACCTCAAGGAACAATGGTTGCAGTTCCAAATCAAGACCTTATCACAGAGAGGCACTATGCCATTCTAGGATTACAAAAATTTCATTAATCTTTGTGATCAAAGCACATTGGAGGATAAGGCTAATATGTCTGAGTTCTACTTGCATAACATGGCCTTAACAGATCTGAATGTTTGGGACCCTAATGCAAAACTAGGGGATTTACAGTTGATGGATTTGGCATCATGGATGAACCACGAGGAAGAAGGGGCTACAAAAGTGAGGAAGATATTTGCAGGGGAACAAACCGATCCTCTCATGATAAGAGCTAAGCAGTCAAACCCAATGGCTATCATTAGTACCGATAATTTAATTGCAAATGATTCTCAACTTGCACCCAGGAATCGTATTTCCCAAGAGAAAGAAATTACATATTTTGAGGATATTTTCGGGCTGCTAGGGGATGACAGCATGCAAGCCTAGGAGATGGAATACCTTTCCATATAGTTTGAAAATCAGAGAGTACCATTCTCCTCAAAGAATGAGAGAAGAACTGAATAGGACACCCATATACAAGCAAACCATCCAACGACTCAAAGTCAATTGGATTGGCTTGAGACTCAGTCCACCACTACCCTTGGGAATGTTAGAAGGTAGGAAGGAAGAGGAAGAAAGAAAGCAGTGGGGGGAGATATAAAGGAAGGCATGATTCTATGCACAAGAAGAGGAAACCACAATAGAAGCATGCGCTGTGAGGGAGGCCACTAGGGCTATGAAAGATATGGATATTGATTGGGTTTCTCAGAGGATGAGCAACACTTTCAGTAGGGGGTGATGATGAGACTCATCATTGGGTAACTATATGGACCTTCATTCACCTCCTAGCTTAGTAAATTCAACTCTTCTCACAATTTATTACATGTTTTGATTATGTTTTGTTTAATGAGATGAGTCAAAGTGAGATATTATGCCTAGTGGACTAATGTGCATTAAATGCAGGTTTGTGAGAGAAAATCAAGGAATTTTGGCAATATTAAAGTCTGAAACTTGAATGGGACAAGGAAGAGAGATTGTAGGAGGTAAATCCTCCTCATTTACTCCTCCCTCATTCAAATATTCCTCCATCAATCACACTAGCTCGGAGTACAAGCAGCCAAGTCATGAAGATCAAAAGGAAACTAAGCAAGTGACAGTCAAAGAGTTAGTTTTTCTCGAGTTTGGGAGCCAAGCATCCCTAGATTTAAGGAATTCATTGGGGACTTCAGTTGTATAAATAAAGATTCCTAGAGCCTCATTAGGATTCGAATTTTTGCTATAAAAACACTAGTTATCTTTGAGCTCCCGACTTGTGGAAGACATTGGTATGAAATTTTTTATTTTGATAATAAGAATGAGCTTTTTCTTGATCCAGTGCTGAGTTAACTCAGAGGGTTGAAGCTCTTGGGTTAGGGCCCAAGCCTAGCATCAAAGGCTCCTCTTCTTGTATTTGTATGGTTGAATTGTCCTTAGAACTATTTTATTGCAAGTAGTATAGATTTGATTAGTTATTTATTAGTTTGCTTCCATTTGTGCTTTACTTCAGAAGTAGTTTAGAAGGGATAAAGAACCATCAAAAAGCTGTCAATAGCTGTTTTGGCCTTACTTCTCTGTTTAGGGATCATGATTTGAGGAAAGGACTCCTATCAACCCCAAAAAGACAAAATTCTACTTTCTCATAGAATTTAGAGTTTTCTGTACTTGAGCTAGCATTTGATCAAGTTGCAATAGTAGGACCTAGTCATCATTTCTTCCATCTTCAACCTTATAGTAGATCTCATCAATGATTCCATCTTGTTCTGCAAGTTTTCCTCGTGCATGAAACATACAACTAGCTCATTAAACTATGTTTTCGTAGCTTATTGAAATTCTCCTTGTTTTCATGATTTTTGGGAAAATATCAATGTTTGATGTAATGCAGGTGTTTTAGAAGCAAAGAGAGATCTCATAGCCAAAAACCTCCTTCAAATTTCATCCATCCATGATCATTCCTTGCTTTCACTACGACCCTCACCAATTTCATCATTGTACAAGAAAACTTCTCCAAGCATGTTGTGCAAATCCAACCATCTGCCAACCTTGGTTTCGAGTTCTGAGTGCTCCTAGGAATTTTCTTGCTTCATTCCATCCACCAATCACCTTCCCTAAGCCTTCCATCACCTTCAACGCCCATCATTTTTCTCTCGGTTGTATCTTGTAGAAATACATGGAATCATGTAGGTTTTAAGGACATCCTGTAGGTTTTCCTGTAGTGGCCTACTTTGCGGCCGAATCTAGGGAAATCCTTTGGGAAGACAGGAAAGGTTGCCTAAGGGTCCCACAAACCTTCCAACCATGCACCAGCATCCCTAAGCCACCTGCCACATCACCAAGAGTGATTAGTTTTCACACTTCTTCATTAAAGGGAAAAAAGATGGAAAGAAAAAAAATAGATTTATTTTAGCCATTTACATGCACAGTAGTAGAATGTTGATTTTTTGAATTTACATTCTTAAGATAGTAAAAATAGAATTTCGTACATGTTAATGTAGCATTCTTTCTTAAACATAGTCTCTTAGTAGTTAGGTAGGAAATGGTGTGTTTTAGCATTGGATTTCAGTCTTTTTCTTTACTATAGTAGACAAGCTTTCTCTTAGAGTATATTTCTCTTTCCCTCATTAGAATTCAAGATTCTTCTGAATCCATAGAAGTCTAGCTTGAAAAACCCTAGTGGTCTCTCGCTAGCTGAATAGTGAAAAAAGGTAGAACCATCACTTTTACTTGTGTATACGGCACTATCACCTCCAAGCTTGTACGAACCCCATGTTGATAAATTAAATTTGGTAGCCCTAGGAGTTGCAACATTCTTGCTGCAATACTGGTGCTCATCACAAGCCCAACACGAGTGCTTCATATTCTGCTACATTTTTCGTGCACTCGAACTCTAAGCGACTTGACACTAGATGCTTTCTATTGCAAGGGTCGATCAAAACAGACTCGACTCTTGAGTCGTCCTATGTCTTTGATCTGTCAAAGTACATGGTCCGCAGGTCATCTGTACACGGACCATTTGATGTGCTAATACTACTGCTACTACTGTTGTTGCTACTATTGCTAGTATTGGTACAATGTGCTGTACAAGTCTCATTACCTTCAATTGGGAAAGGAAGGATTCCCAACTATGCATCTGGTGGGGTTGGAGCTGGAAAAGTAGGATAATACCCCAATGTTGTCTTAAGGAGGCAGTTGCTGAACATGAGTTCTGTGAAGGCCAATGGTTCATTCATGCCAATGATTTGAGTGAAATTATGTTTCATTGACCTCTCGGATTCTACATGGATTTGGTTGCACTTTCCATTGTACGGAAGCTACATGTGAGAATAGTCTACAGAAAAATATCCATCTAGCTTGCTGGACCAGTCTATGCTAAGTAATAGACCATATTCTTTTGGTATGTCCACAACAAATATGTTTATGCATTGGTGGAATTGACTATCACGGGATAGTCGGTTGATTATGTCTCACAGGTCACCAATGGTTGGTATTGATATTTGATCAAGTTGGATGATTTGCGCGGATGTCTCGCTCCATTGTGCATTGATATTCTTAGAAATGGAGAGCACCATGACATTGGTCGCTACGTTGGAATCAACCAAATAGTTGTGAACCATGTAGTTGAAAAATTCAAATGAAAGTAGGAATAGATGGAAACCTAAGTTTGCTTCTTCCATCCGGAGTGTTTTGAGCACCATGGAAAGCTATCCGTGAGGTGTGCTTGCTCCCTTGCTGGTAGAGGTTGTGCTGTCTGTCTAAATGTACATAGCAAGATATCTCATTGACTCTGGATCTTAGCCAACTTGAACAAATTGATGTTCGCTCGAGTTTTCTTCATGTCATCAACAATTTTGTAATCCAGAGGTGGTAGACTCACCAAGGTGTCTGGGGTAAAATGAGTGTTCATGTTGTACGATGGAGTGTTTTGCAGCTTGCTTCTCATGGATGTGCTTTTGTCCATTGTTGCATTCCCAGACTTGCTTTGTGTTTTCTACTTTGGGGCGGCCAGTGGATCGGTCCTCCTTATCAGCACTCTGATCTTTTCTTGCATCTCCCCAAGTGTCGGGGGAGCCCCTTTACTCCTAACATTGTAATGTCCAGTTTTCGTTCGGGGTTGCTTCTCGGTGTTCGTCTTTGAAATCATTTGCGAGAACTGATACACGTTCACCACATGCCTAGAGATTGATGGCTCATCAAGTGCAATCTCTTCATCATTATCAGTGTCTTTCAGTTGCTCCTTCATATTGCTTCTCGCATCGAGTCTACGACCGTAGAAAGAATTTTTAACTTGCTTCCAACCCAAACAAGAGTGCTCGGGATGATGTTCTTCATGTAAAGAACAAAATTTCAGATTTTCACACCATTCAAGCTAGAATACAGGCTTCTGTGTAGTTTTTGAAGCAAATTGGCTTGTGCTAGATGAGCTACTTGCCTATCTCTGCCTAGGCGGGTGACTGCTTACATATGTGTTAGCTTTATGTTGTTTGAGTTTGGACATTTCAGTGGTCAAGCTATTTACAAGATGAGTGAGGGTCTCAATATCAGTTGCTTCCTTGTCTCTACCCTTGCTCACCATTTCTTGGGACTTCCTTCTCGCATCCTTGGAGTCCTTTTCTGATTCATCATCCTTGATGACTCCAACTACATGCAGGTCTTTCTCAACAATAATAGCCTCTTCACAATTTTCCAATAGTGCTAGTTTTGTAGCTCGCTTGATGAACTATGCAATGCTGGTTGGGAGTGTGGACATGTACTAATCAATGGTGATGGATTCATGAGGTTTAGTTTTTACTGCGAAATTGTTCAATATACGTGTAAACCTCTAATTGAAATCTTTCACTTTCTCTTTTCCCTCCATCTTGAGGCTTCCCAACTCTTTGAGCAGCATGTATGGGGTCTTGTCATTAATGAACTTCTCAAGGAACATGTGTTCGAATGCAACCTAGTTCTATATAGAGTTTGGTGGAAGGTTGTACCAAGCAGTTGCGCCACCATCCAAAGTACATGGGAAAAATCTACATACTACATCATTATAACGTACCTCAAGGGTCTATAGATTTAGGTAGAAGTTGTCTAAGTGGTCTTCTTCCTTCACCGTGCTATCAGAATTGAACTTGATGTTCATTCTCTCTACTAGCTTCGGCATCTTGCGCAAAACAAACGTCCCTGAGTCATCCATTCAAGATGTGGGTCAACCATATCTTCTTCTTCTTCATTCTCTTCTTCTCCTTCGAACTGATGGTTCTGACTCTGAGTCGGTTGGTTCGTCTTCACCTTCACCTCCTCTGCCTTCCCCTCTGCCTCCTATACCGGAATATGATCCCAAGATCACAAGAGTGTCTTGTTTACCTTGCCGGAAGACTGAAGGTTCCTCTCTATCTTCAATAGCTTCTGCCAGACCTGCAAGTGTGGAAAGGACTGCTTCTTCCACTGCTGATACAAAAACTCTGGTGGGAGTGGCTTTTTACTTCTTTGATGAGTATGGAAGATGATGTATGCTTGGGATTAGTCCGACAAATTTTGTGAATTGGTGAGTGATGGGATGGATGAAATGAAGGTCTTGATATGGAATCTCGTGTTCAATTTTGGGAGGTGAGGAGTAACCAACTGTAGAGTCGTGTGTAGGTGAGAGGGAGTGCAAGTTACTGCCTTGACTAGATGGTTGATGAATGAGTGTGAGGGGAATTTCAGCCATATACAACTATCTTCCCTCCTTCTAGTGCCAGAAATGTTGACGGTGATGGATTGGCTGACATTAAGGGGATCACCCTGGTATGAAGTCCCAATTATACCTCACACCATTTGGTGTGGGAGTCCCATCTTGTATGATAGCCTGGTTGCCATTGTCTTAAGGATTTGCCTCAACTCTTGCTTGTCAACATAAGGCAGTGGTCTACTTTGTCTTCAAGAAGTGAGGTTTGCATGCCTGGTGAGTGTAAGTGTCACTTATGTCAATGGTTCTTTCACTCTAGAGGGAGAGGGTGGGAGTGAGTCCCAAGTTGTTTGGGATGAAGTCCCAACTTGGCTATGAACACACAACACAACAAGACATTCACAGTTTCTGAAGAAGCAGTCCACACGGATGTGGCAGTCACAACACACAAGGTAAGATAACACGTACGACACTCAACGGATGAGTCCGAATGAGTGGAATGGTTGTTATAGAAAGTTTTATATGAAAGGTCTGTCTAGTGTCTGGGAGAGTAGTCTACATAGGCAAGATAATGTTAGTAGCATATACAACAAATTTCCATTAATATATTATGTATTACAACAGGTGAAATAGTTCAGATGTAGAACACAGATTAAAGAAACATGCATAACAAGTGTTAAAGATTATTCTTACAACAATTACAATACATATGTGAAAATGTGTTGTCCTATTAGCAGGCTTCTGAATTAAGCGAAAGTTCCAAGACACATCGTTACACCATACATCACTAACCCTGAGTGTGGGGCGTTGGAGTCACTACTTACTCCTCAAAGAAAATATTATAGAATCTCATAGCTATGTGGGAGGAACTGAGGTGAAAAGTCCTTCATGTAAAAATGAGGGGGGTATTTATAGCCAAGGCTGAAACTGACCCTTGTGGCTGTTCGACTACCCTCATGACTGTTTGAATTCCATGGATTTTTGAATTTGCATGAATCTTTGTACAACAGGTGGGTCTCTTGGACTTCCACGTTACATTACATTGATTGACAACATAACCCATAATAGAGATGTGGATGACATGACTCATGACATGACTCGACATGACAGGGCTGGTACATTCGTGTTGCTGCTGGAGTGTATGTCGAGCTACATTGATGCTAGGTGATGGATGTATTCATGGTGTATCATAGCTTCACCTCCACATGGAAAAGTGCGCTGAGTCTTCAATGGTCTTTGGTTCACTTGATGAAGCTTTGGCATGTTGTTCCTTGCTTGCATGTAGGGAGGCTTGACAGGCTCATCTGTTTGCTAAGGTGCATGTTCATCCGTTCGTGAGCACATTTCTTTGTATGCATTATTCATTCATCTATTGGTGAACATGTCCTTCTGCATGTGGTCCCTTCATTCATCCCATTCATCATCACACCATGTTTTTTGGTGTACTTGTACCTGCAGTCACTCATGACGAGATGACATCAAATCCAAAACCTCCTAGTCTGCCATGACACATGATCATTTTGGATGCAGGTGACCGGGAGAGGTAGCAAGGTTGTGAAGCGGGATGATGGCTCTAAGCACTTCTGATGAAAATTGTGCAAGATTCATTGAGTGATTGAGATGGGTGATGCAAGTCGACAAGGATTGTATGTGAGGTATGGCTCTATTGGAAGGAAACATTGTGCAAATTTTGGGAGGGATAATTCAGGCTGCAGGAAAGCAAGGTAAGCAGGATCTGCTCAATTTCTAGAATGAGCTGGCAGCAGGGGCTGGAAGGACAAATTTGTGCAATTTTCTAGAGGAACATGCCAGGTTGTAAGGAGGGTCAATAGGCAGAGATTTCACAGTTTTTGAAAGGAACTACTCGAGAGCTGGCAGCCAAAATTGCACAATTCCCAGAGGGAACTGGCAGTTGGCTGTTGAGTCACTGACAGCTAAAACTACATAATTCCTAAAGGGAACTGGTAGTTGGCTACTGGTTCACTAGAAAAAAAAACTATGCAATTCCTAGAGGGAACTGGCAATTGGTTGCTTGGTCACTGGCAGTACAAACTGCACAATACCTGGGAGGAACTGGCAGTTTGCTACTAGGAGCTACTGGCAAGGGGAACTTCATTGAGGCTGGGAGGCTGGCCTGCTGATCACCTCTGTGCAATCCATGAGTTGGGCAGACTGTTGGGCAACAAAAGTTCTGCTCATGAAAACTACACAATTCCTTGGATGAGCAATTGGTCGATTCTCGGGATCACTGACTTGGAAAACTGCACATTTTTCTTGGGGAGAGAGGGACAGGAACACTATGTTTGTATGGCATGTCTATGCAATTTCCTCAGTCAGACAAGCAGATAATGTCTGTAGCCTCTACACAATTTTGGAGGGGAGTCAATCCTAGGGTGGCTGCTAGGTCTGACTATCTAGGTGGCCAGCATGATATTTGATTGAATTGTTTGTGATTACTGTAGCTTGGAAAGAATTTCTTAATGGTTCTATGTTGCTATGGGTTGCAGTCAATCGAGTCAACAACGAGGTGATAGTTTGGCTATAAGAGGGGATTCCGGTCGTTATAACTTCAGCAAAATGACTAAGTGTACGAATGATCAAAAGATGCATAGATGATCATGCGAGCACACACTCACATGGCTTAACGACGAGATGGCTCAAACCATCCAAACACACATGATCAACATGACTGATTGATGGTGCAAGTGACAAGCGCGAAACTTGTGACTGATCATTGATTGATTGTGATGGTGCTTGTGTGACAGTGAATGTGACATTGTGTGTGTGCGACAGATGCTTTCGTAGATGACACAACAAGTACACACAAAGTGAAGACTTTGAGAATAACCAGAACATGGTCACAAGCATGACTTAGACACCAACATGTAGAAACTTGAATGAAATTCACAAGCAAGGTGGATGCAAAGACTTACATGGGCTCACGGAGTGAACCTAGGGGTGTGTAGTCATCAAGCGAAACTCTCAAGGGAGGCTCTGAAAGTGGGTGCAAGTAGAAATTTTGGAGGGTGGTTGTAGACGCTACAATAGACACATACCTCAACAACTCCAGAAACGTATTTGTATACTATTCATCTGTCATATAACCCATCTTAAGCTCATATAACTCATTAGCCTTTCCATCATAATATCTCTTTGACAAGTACTTCTTTCTGAATAGTCTTTTAAAGTCATGCCAACTCAACTCCTTTGTCTTGATGCCTCTAAGACGCTTCACATCTTCCCGCCATATATATGCTTTTCCCTTGAGACTAAAGATAAGTATCTTGGATTTCATCTTATCAAAATAATCATGCAATCAAAATTACTTCTTCATCCCAAGCACCCCTGCTTCTGCATCTTGTGGTTTCTTCACCTCTCCATCAAACGTAGGAGGCTTGGATTTCTTGAAATCTTCTGGAGAATACTACTTCTCACTCCTCTTATAACGATGTTGTTAGTAATGACAATTATGTCTCTCAGAACGTGAACTAGAATAGAATCCATGAGTGCTAGATGTCCTATTAGATGTATCCAAAGATCTGCCACCTCTGATTGTGTCATCCCATCCAACCTATATCCTGATCGAGACCTTCTACCATATACCCCATTAGTCCTTTCCTCTTGTCCATGAATGATTATTGGCTATCTTGATCTCTACAAATATGATAAGCTTTGAAGGATCACTACACAAAATTCTACATTCTTTTCCTGATCTCTGGAAAGTCTTTCCTGTGACTCAATTAACTTGTTATTCTCTTCCTTGCAACTTTTGATTTCTTCCTTCAACTTTCTCAATGTATTTTCCAATTCAAGAGAATACTCATTTCCTTGCTGATCAACTCATCTGTAAGGAGATTCTTGTGAAATATAATCGACATCATGCATGATAACTCAAATTGTGACGTCTATTATATACATGAAAACCATAGCCACCGCAATTCATGTATATGACTGATATGCATGCATAACAGGTGCATCTAGCCCATATAGTCCAAATCTTTGAACCTTAAAGCTCTTATACCACCCTATCGTATCAGATATCACCCAAAGAGAACATAACCTGCTCTGATACCACCTTGTAAATCCTCCTTCCACATTTACCCAAATTCACAAGGTCGCTAGGGTAAACATGAGACGAGTGTCACTATGACTTGACCCAACCATTCAATAAATTATCAAAACATGTCAATAGGAATTGTTAGAATACATCATATGACCAAAATATAACCAACATATAGATATAATGGAAAACATGGCAAATCAGCCATAAAATCGGCATCATAATTACCACAAATTCTCATAGATCACATTAGGAAAATATCTCATATTAACATATGAAAATACCAACCAAGTCAGGAACTATGAAGTACCACCCGACCATATATTAGGCTAAGTCAAATATCTCTTTTAGGAAATCACCCCCATGTCATATTCTAAGCATGAATGTGAGATCGCATGTGTTAAACTAAAAAAAAAAAAACCAAGCAAGGCTTCCATAGGCCAAAAATCAAACCTCAACCATCGTGATTCCACCTCTAGTGTCTGAAAATCACTAACATCAACCAGATTGGTCACTACCCAAGTTGACTAGGGCTCCAAGAACTAGTAACTCAACCCAAAACCTTCTAGGGCTCCAAAGTGTTTATTTCAAGTGTGACTCTAGGAAATAGTAACTCAACCCACCAAGGGCTACAGGGGATACAAAGTGTTTGTCCAAACCTATGGCTCCAGGAACTAGTAACTCAAATCAAACTATTATAGGGCTTCCAAAGTACTTGTTCCAACCCAAAACCATAGGGAACCTGAGAACCAATTAGAAAAACAAGTGCAAAACCAACAACACCATGGCTATCTAGGAAATGGAAATGCAATGTTGAAACCACTATAAATCTGGAAAAATATCCATGCCAATGACAATACACAATGAAGGAAAGGCATGCATATACCATGCATTCAAAAATAAGCAAGGAAATCACACATGTGATTTGTTACCTACAAAGTGTCCCTGCTATAGCTAATGATCCAACTATTCCCTTGTGTTCCCTTGCTTTCATTTTCATTATTTCTCCAGTCCAAGTGTATTATAGGCCATTTTGTCACATCCAATCAGTGAGCCTCCTAATGGGATCAACAAACATCATATTCCCACTTGTCACTATCCTGCACAAATCCCTAAGCATGTTCGCTTCATCGCCTAGAATTTTAGCCCTAAACTGCATCACCTGATCCATTTTTAGGACGAATGATCCTTGTATACATAGTGGTGTGCGATCACCTATAGGTTTTTCCATTGTGGCCCGCATTGGTCACCAACAAGTTTCTCCCCTTTGTAGCTGCGTTGGTCCTAGAAATCTAGGAGAGTGATTGGGATTCTGGAAGCTTCCCCTTATATTCGTTTTCAGAAGTTGTTTTAAATACTTACCTTTGATATTTAGATCCTATCCTACCCTAGTTATTCACCACTTATCCTTTCATCCCATCCTCCCATCACTTTTGGATCTCAAGCCTAGATTGGTAAATGGATAAGAATTCATGAACTATCTCTCCTTCCTATATATTTACCTCATTCCACAAGAACCTGATTAGTTTTGGGTTGGCTTTTGGAGAGTGATTTTAAAGGTATGTTGCTGTAGTGAGTGGTCATTATATCACGCATTTAGGGTGATTGGAGGTGCATATTGTGACAAGGGAAGGACAAGTCAACAACTTGGAGTAGCTCTTCTACAAGATCAAATGCTACTTAGGGTTGTAATATCCTTCCATTTATATTAATGAAAATAGTTCATTGTTTTCTATATGTGATGTTTTTATTTCATATATTTCAATACCATGTTGATCTATTGAATGAAGTATTTAGATGATATTGCATAGATCTTATAGTTTCTTGGCTTGTGTTATCTGACTATGCATGTTCTAATTTTTGCATCCACAGTTGGAATTGGAGCTTCCAAGCTATTAGAGAATGATCAAAGTGTGTGAAGGATTCTAGGTAGGCCTCACTCTGTCATCTGTTTACTTTAAGGAAAAGCATTGGGTTCCTTGCCTTTATATTGTTTTAGGTTAGCCACCGACCTTAGGGAGATAGTTTTGTCCGCAATCATAACTATCGTTTATCAAAGTGAATATTAGAATGCTCCAAGTGTGTAAGAGTATGAGATAATGAGAGAATGAAATGAGATATCCAAAAATTGAATTGAAAAAAGCTGTGAATTGATTCTCAAAATCATTTTTATCATTGAGGTCTCCATTTTTGTCCATTTTCCTTCATTTTCCCTCTAATTTCCCTTGCATGTAAATTTGTGTCTCTTCACCTTCCTTTTTTTCTATTTCCCTTTTATTGTCTCCTTTCCTTTTCAAATTCCTTTGCCAATTTCCATAACCATTACTAACCACAAGTGATGCCCACTATACTATTTTCCCACCATTCAACTTGGAATATGTGTCCCATAACCTTGGTATTATTTTATTTACATGGAAAATAAACCAAGGGCTATTACAACAATGTAATATCACAATTGAAAACCCTTTACTGAATCTCCTTGTCTTGAACTTGTGTCTGTTCAGCCTGCACAAAAATAGGAAACTGGTTAAACACATAAAAATGAATAGGACATGGCTAAGGTAAAACAACTACAAAGGAAAATTTCTAGATCCGGAAGGACCAGGCACAAAAGTTCCCATGAGACTATTTTATTGATTTACTTCGAAACTAATCCTGAGCCATCACTGAAAAGAAATAAGCCCCACATGAAAGGTGCTCCTTCTGATCACGATAACACTACATATTGTGATGATTCTTCCTCGGATAACCCCCATTCAAATGATTTAATCACCAATACATATTGGAAGAAACAATATTTTCTCGTTGTCCCTCGTCTAGAACACCGAATCAACTTACTCAGTCATGAAATAAACCATCTCAAGGGTTCGTTCCAAACAAAGGATAAGTCTAATGAACAAAAATCATAGAGTGTCGAAGGTAAAACCTGGTCCAAGGATACTCACATTGTGATAAACTCTACAAATCTCAAAGTTACTATTTCCTCATAATTAGAGGGATATGATGTAGGAAAATAACCAATTTATCTTTATCCATGTATGAGAAGTGTTTAAGCTAATCTTCATTTTATTTAGTTTTCTATTTTAGAATAAAAGGGTTGCTACAGAATCATTGATTTTGTAGCAGCCTCCATTAGAGTATCATTACCATATTATCTAATTTTAGTTTGTTTATTTAATAGGTTTTCCATCCTAGAAAGACACTATCTTGCATATCACGACCCAGGATAGCTTTAGTCACCATGTGCTCATTATTAAGCCCGTATGGGAATATTGTTTACCACATGTTTTATTTTAATTTGGTCATTCCACTGAGAGGCCTGAAAATGCAACAATTCACTTTATTTTATGTAATTGACTTATTTAAAGAAATTTTTCATTTTAATTTCTGTTGAAATGCTGAAGGACTAGGGTTATATATACCCTTGAATTGGATAGAAAATGAGATCCCAATAGGGAAAATTTTGGCACAAAGAAATGTTGTTTATATCTTGACTATGGAATTATTTTAATACAAGTGCATATATTTGGTTTTATTCAATTTGGTTCTTGAGTTGTTCTATTCTATGGTCATGTGAATGTTCTCTTTATTTTTCCTATTATTAATGCTTGAATATATAGAGGATACATTTTATTTGTTTAATGCTTTTATTCCTTAAGAAAACATTTATGTTTATTGCATTTCTTTGTCAATTAAAACATTAGATTGATTTGTAATCATTTTTAATACAATTGATATTCTTCTTGAGTGACATATGTCCTAAGAAGAACTATTAATCTAGACATTAGTTTAATTTGAATGTCTGTGAATGAATACCAGATTTTGAAGTTCATAGGAAATGTCAATCTTTATTTGCAAGTTAATGTTAATGTTGTTGTTGTAGATGATAAACATATTTCCATCATTACTTTAGCTAATGGTTGATTGAATGTGTTCATTAGTCACTGATTAATGTACATGAATTCTAAATGATATCATTTGCATATGTCCCTTTTCTCTGTCTTAGCCAAGTAATATTTTAAGTTAAGTATTAGTTAGCTTTTGCATCTGTTTCTTAATGTAAAATCGTAAAAGAGACATAGTTTATCTATGTTCATCTTACAGGATAAGAAACTTTCCATTTACAATTACTCGTTCTGATTCTTATTTACATTGAGGAATAATTCAAATTTAATTTTTCATTGCATTTAGGAACATAATGTGATTTTATTTCAATTTGCAAAATAGTTCATCTTGTTTGGGCTAGTTACGTTATGTTCCGGCATGTTTCTTTCATTGTAACATAGTATTGTACATTTTGTATCATAATCTAATTTTGTAACAAGATTATTATATCATACTTTAATTCTAATTTATAAATGAAATCTATAAATTAGAATTACTTAGTATATCTTAGTTCATTTAGTATATCTTAGTTCATTTACTGTGAAATATTCAACCCTT
>APFE030311155.1:117957-154058 GCA_000404065.3 Pinus taeda | reverse complement strand
TGAGATCTACGTTGTTTGGTTTCCATTATTTATTTACAAAGCTAACTTAATATTAAATCATAGTATATTTTTAACCATAGTTTAGCGTATAATTAGTTTAGATTAGGATTAGTTTTTCCTTGGATTCAATCCTTCGTAAGAAGAAAGGATCCAAGACTAACAGAGTCTATAAACTTGTCGAGGGTAGTTATACTTAACGACTTGGGCTATTAAAGAGCCTTTGACTAGGCTATTCCTCCCTTTTTGACTTAGGTGTACACTGCCTGCGTCAATAGCATTAATATAAATTTCACAAATTTTCCCTATGTTTATGCTATAATACCACATTGTATTAGACATATGCTCCATACACATGGTAAATTTCAACGTTGTTTTGAATTGTTTCATATTTTCTATAATGAACAAATTTAATTCCATATAATAATCTATTGTTCAACCATAATATACACAGTAATATACATATAAACTACTCTAATATTGTATGTATAATATTTTGGCATATGATACAATAATGCAAGAGAAACAAGATTCAATTTCATGCATAACAACATAACCATATAGAAAGATAATATAAAATATTCATTAATTTTAGGAGTAGAAATTAAACATATAAATTGAGATTACAAATAACAATAAAAACATATATACACATAACACTTGAATGAAATCACTATTTGTATACAAACCTTAGACATTTCACTTAGTGGTATACATTGTTGTTCTAGCTCTGTCATGATGTAGGAGCATCTTGCCTCCAAGTCAAAACATGTTTTGACTGGATCTAGGGGTCTTTCATTTACCAAGGGAGTCGGTTCCCTAATTGAGTGTAATTGTTTAAATTATTTGTATTTCCTATGTTTTTAAGGAAATATAGAAATATGATGTAAATAGGATTGAGATTTAGTTGTAATAATATCTAGATTTGAAAAATATTTGGAGTTAGAGAGATCATAGAATTAGTTAGATATCTTGAGAATAGGTGGATCAAGAGAATCCTAGAGATAGAGATTTGTTGAGGATTCTTTTGACCTGAACTGATTATGGTTACTAATCCTATTGTAAAAATGTAAGAAAAAAAGCATGAAGTGTGTGTGAAAGAGACATCGAGAGGATTGAGAGAGAAAGGCTAAGTATGGCCAAAGAAAATTAGAGACCAATCATATGTAGATCAAAACTCGAAGGCTAAAATGCCTTGTGCATAAATATAATTTATTGGTTCCATGAATATTAATGGAAATAGACACTATGTTCGAGAGTGAAAAGTTTGTGTGAATCCTTTATTGTTGTGTGGATTTGAACCATATATATTATGTTGAAGTTGAGTGTGATATAAGTCTTTTGTAGACTTGTTAAAGCTCAGGAGGGGAAGAGTAGCAAAATAGTGTAGACAATACCGAAGGCCCTTTTATAGCTGAGGAAGGTTCCTAATTGATCGTTGAACAATTTGTGGGGTCAAAAATTCAATTCAATCAGTGAAGTGTAGCAACGAATGATGAATCAATGAATATTGTGAAGGATCGAGGGATTGAGGGAATTTTTTTGTAAGAATTCAAATGAATGGACCGAGAAAAGAGCAGAAAAGAAGTAATACTTAGTTTTAAAATATATGGGGGTCCATCTTAAAATAGATATATGATGGCATAAAGGAAGAATCATCGTCTCAAAATAGAAGTTACTCTAGAAGGTCAAAGGAGTAGAGAAAGTCAAAGCATTGTGGTCACTTCTTAACAAAGGTTGGGGACAATAGTTAACAAATAAATTCCCACCCCAAAGTCTATCTCCCCTATAGTTTACAAGCGAGGCTTGGTTCCATATCACTGGGGTCTGGGGATGACATTTAACAGAAGTTATAAGTGACAATTGATGGTAAATATTCTTGTCCCAGTGTCTATCTCCTGAGGAGTTTTGGAAAGTGGCTCAACTAAAAGTTCAAGGATCTAGGATACGTCAAAACTTGACAGAAAAGAATAAATAGTAACTAACGGAGGAGAATTCCTATCTCGATTTATGTTCCCTGGGAGTTGTGGAAGGTCAAGGTGCCAAAATGACATGGAAAGTTCTAGGTTGATTTGGAAAGCATCAGGATTGCGCGAAAAAAGTTTTGAGAACGTGTCAAGTCTAGAAAAACTTTTGAAGCACTAGTGTGTTAGAATTTATATCATTGAGTGAGGGATTGTTAAAAGTTGAAGACAAAAATATCTTCATCCCCAAGAATCATTTTCTCTAGAATAAAATGGGGGTGCGTGGAATTGAAATGCTAGGGTCCAGGCTTTTGAGGACCCAAGTCACGACATCAGTCACATGAAAATTGGAGTAAAGCAACGAGGGCATATGACTTAGGTGTGTAATTTGTATGGTCATGGGGTATGGTCATGTGAATATGAGTAGTATGAGTATGAGCCTCCATTTTGAATATGGCATGGTCACAAGCATTGTTGAGAAAGGAGATATGCCAATAAATGAAAGGAGTTCGACCAAGGAGAAGGTTTGCAATATAAAATAGGCCTGTTCATATAATAAAGGTAAGGTTCCTCCTTATGCACATTATTGTATAATTGAGCCTGTGTGCATGTTATATGAGGCTCTTGAATACAATGGTTTTTATGTTATGGGACTATCCCTCGACGCTTGTGGTTCCTCCCACATGGTTTTGAACTCATTCCCTTGTGTTATGCTATCACCCATCTTGTTCCATGATCATGATTGAAATTTAATTACAAGGGGGGATTACTCCTCTATAGGAGGGTTGAGGGAAGTGCCCATTCGAATTTGGGTTAGATGGATTACAACTAGATCCTGCCCCTTGCATCATCTCAAAAATAGGTTACCCATGAGTTGAGGATATGAATCCATTAACATGAAGGATATTTGAACCAACTAGGTGTCACAGTCAGTATAAATGGTGTCCGGGTCAAGGTAACAAACTTTGGTAACAATTATAAAAAGCCACTCTCATTACCCTCAACTTGCACAACCAAAGGAAGTGTACCCCCTACTTTTCACCACAATCCCTTATGCTATCCCACTTTATTTCTATGGATCCAACATAGGTCATATAGGAATTCTTAGAGTTTTAGATCTAGGGGAACCATTTACACCAATGGAATCTCTAACCCTCTCGGCCTGACACACTTGGTGATCTTACCCACATAATTCTCCATTTAGGGCTCCAACCTTTCCCAAAGAAACTCAAGGAGAATTGTTAGACCCAAATCCATCTAGGATTCACATGGTTCATAAGGTAATAATGTCTTTGGTTCTCTTGGTTCCCACCAAACATACCATATCAGGAATTCCAAGAGTGGAATAAATATTCAATTGAGCCCTCATTTAAGGGGATCCCTACTTGCGAAATTATTACATTTTCAAACTTTGGATAAATTTGGGAATGATTTAAATGTAAATTATTAATACTTTTTGTGAGCTTAAAGTGCTCTTGTATTTCTCACTAATTTATATAAAAAATGAAAGTAATTATGTGTGAGAATCCTCCTCACAATTAGTTTCCTAGTCTCAAGGAGAAGTTTAGAATATCATGGGCATGGTTGGGATTGTCTTTCATTTTTATCCCTTGAGTGGTTGTAGACCATAATTTTGTGATCTTGTATTTTCTTAAAAGGCTTGTAGTTCCTCTTTCAGTGGATCTGGTTTCCTTGGATTATGGAGTCATGAAAAATTATTTAAATCTCTTGTGTGATCTTTTGAGGGGGTCTTTTAGGGAGCTTTTAGAGGATATTTATAAGAGATAAAATCTTGGAGCTTGTATTGATGGAAAATTAGCCTCCTTTTGGTATGAAATGTCGTTTATGTGAGTTCCTTTGCCCCCTTTTGTGAGAAGGAAAATCCTTATGGAGCGTGATCCATATATAATGAGATGTTTCAACAATTTTTATAAGAAGGAGATTAGCTCAATATCAAGCAATTATTAGTTTAAAGTGAATTCAGAGATGTAGCCCCTTCCCCCATGACGAAATCCATTATCAATATACTTGTATTGCTCATTTTTTTGATGTTTTCTTCTTTTAATAATATTGATGTGTTGGAAAAATATTACTTAAATATTGTTTTGCTCATGTTCACATGTGAATCTTGTTAGTAAAAAGTCCTGCAATGGAGATTTATGTTTAGGTAAGTACTAACCAAAATTTTCAGATTAAACCCCTAAATTATATATCCGTGGCCCGTTTTTTGACCAATTCCACCCTAAGAGCCTATTTCCCACCACTTAGGAATTGACCCCATTAATTAGGATGTTAGGATCATGATATGAGGACTTAGGCTAATAATATTATATTATTTACTTTTCTTAACCCCTTTCCATATGCCCTTATCCCCCTTTCCATCTTATGAAGTCTTATGCCCCCATTTTCTTTTCCTAGACTAAGTTTGTAACAATATTTTTTTTTAATTGATCACTGTATATACATATTATAATGTTAGGCTCTCCATAATTAGATCATTACAAGCTCTCCAATCCAAAATATTGCATGCACTTCAACACAAAATCAAATTATATCACCATCCTATAACTAATATGCACACACACACACACATATATATATAGATATATATTACAATCTAGGGAACAAGCTAGGGGTAGTACATTCCCATGTCCTCGCACAACCTAAGGATGTGTGCTCTCTTCATTGCTCCATAGTGCCTTAGGCTGTCCCACTTCCATTCCAAGGGAATATCAAAGGATGGCTAGAAATTTTGAGAGTTGTGACTCTAGGAACTTCAATTGTAATAATGGAGTCGCCAATTTTTTCAAAATATTTGTGGGTACGCCTCCTACATCATATCTTCCAATTCCCACTTTTCCTCTTCCAAGTTATAACTGGTGTACATTAGACTTGAATTATCATATGCCTTTGTTTATTAGCTCTATTTCCTTTTGGTTTTCATTGGTATTGCATTCCTTTTTCCTTTAGAATACACAATCTCTTGGTGTTCATTTTTCTAGATACTCAATTTATGTGTTTGATCTCCAACAATTATTATAATAGCCATTTAGAAAATATACATCTTATAGGCATTATCATGCAAAAATATCTTGTCTGTGTGAGTTTTCAACTTCAAAATGTAATCGTGTATTTGAAAATAAGTTTGCAATCATAGTCTAATATGTATTTGTGTGTATAGTTCTATGCTTCAAAAAGACGGCATAGGTAATAATTCAATCTTTGAGACACCCTTATGATTCCAACCACATGCATTCTTAAATTTCCTCTTTTTTCTATATTAAGCTTTCAAGTTCACACCTCCCCTTCATTGCTACATAGTGCCTTGTGCAATCCATCATTTGCCAATATTTTCATGTGCAAGGAGGGCACCAATATACTACTAAACATCCACCAATAGCCATTATTCAACAATTCATGACAATCATAGGATATGATGTCATAATAATGGCTATGTGTGTGTGTGTGTGTGTGTGCATGCATGTTCACTGCATGCACAATTTTATAATTTACTCATGCTTACCTACTGAACATATCATTACATTGATTTTTGAATACTATCTTTCTAGATCACATATTCCATAATGATGAATTGGAAGGTCCAGCCAATGGCTTTACACACCATTCAAGCACTTTCCTATTACTTGTTTGACCATCTAGATACTTTACTTTTTAACCCAAACACAACACCATGAATATAATCTTTAGTGCTCTTTTGTGTTGGGAAAGAGGGTGTAGTAAAAAACCATTTGTTGTGTAGTGTTATAGCCTTTCAATATCTAACCACATTATGGATTCACGCATGGAAGACTCTACTAATATTGATTTCTGTAACATGTGTATATCTTTTGACCTATCTTGGTTATGAAATCATAACTAATATAACATAACATGCCATTAAATTTCATGAGATTATATTCAAGCCTTAAAAAACTTTTGTATATTCAAAGCCTTATCCCTTTAACACTTCTAAGGAGTGTCATGCTTATAATGCACATCAATTCAAATAATGAATTTTTACGAAGGGAAATCTTACCTCAATACCCTTTAGAATTTATACATCCTAAGCCACTAAATTCATATTTGCATGGTTAGAATCAATTTACTTGATACTACCTAATTAGTTCCTATATTGTAGAGGATCATAGGATCCCTTCACCAACCTCTTGTCTAGCATTTTACCATCCTCAATTTATCTTCATATGGATGGATTTCATATGAAGTAACATCATCAGTACTTTTAGACATGCCATAATATGTTTTCCCTAGGTACATAATCTATAGACACATTCAACTATCATAACATCATTATCTCATATATAACTGCAAAATACTCCCAGTCTATAATATATTATATTTATGCATAAACATTTTCATATACATTGATGTATATCTATATTCACTAGTGAAATATACTCAATAGAAATACTCAAAGGAAAAATACAAAGATATTTCACAGAAAGTAATCAAAATAGTGACCACAATGTTAATAGCAGCCAAAATATAATACCTTAATTATTAAGCATATTGTTCACTTTCCTATTTAAGCAGGAAACATCCACTAGAGAAGAGATTTATTGCAACAATTTTCCATGACATCTTTTACAATGCTTCTATCTCCTTATACACTAATTTATATCCACTAAGAACCTTCTAGGGAAGGAACATTCTAATAAGCATAACCTTCTAGTAAGTCTTTTTACAAAAGTTTGTTCACATTACTACATGCCTTATTTATTAATAATGGGTTTCTTTACACAACAATATATTACTTTACCTATTTAGGAGTTAGCAAGGTTACGACCCTAACATGCTACCCCTAAATGAAAACCTTGATTTCAAGTCTTTATATGTGCAAATTGTTGCAAAATGGTGGTGGAACCTCATGTGGCATCCTTTGGCTCCATATATTTCCATTTGATTAAAACTTATTGAATTGTGCACTAATCGAGAAGATGCTCGCGATGGTCAAGGTTGACTTGCAATTCTGGTTGGCACAAGTTAACTATCCTCCATATATAATAAACTCATCACATTATTCATTTTTCAAACCAGGGGAAGTACTTTTATTTTTTAAGGCTATCACGCATTATCTATGTAGGCTACAGTTAATTATTAGACATAGGGTTATTTACGATTAACGGAATTAATGAATTCTTGGAGTTCATTCAAAGGAAGGCACTTTCTATTACTTAATTTTTCAACGGGAATTCAAAATATATGTAACAATGAATACGAAATCTAATAATTTGGTCATCATTTTGAACATGTATTCCACAATTACTAAACATGAATCGAGAACACAAATATTGACAACTTTAATTTAAAACAACAATTAGAACATTCTAACATAAAATAAATTAACAGATCACCAAGTCGGGTTTGTATTATGCAATTTCTATCAGCATGAATCATACATAAAAAGGATGTCATCTTAGTTTTAAAACAATAATTAAAATCGCAGTGACATAAATCCATCAACAAGTCATCGAATCAAACATGGTAGTTTAATTTTTATAGGCGTGAATCAAACATGAGAGTTTAATTGCCTTGTTCATTAAATTAGAATGTGACTTTAATCTATATAAAAAATCATGCACTTCTATGTGATGTTAGCAATCTATCTAACTAAAAAGACATAACGATAGCTTCTCATGTGAGAGGGTCCTCCTCTTAGAATAGAATATCATTGAAGAAGCTTCACTAACTAATGAATTTAACTCCAATGATACACATACACATTCACAAAGGAAACCAACGACTCTATATATTAAATGAAACCTTGACACAACTTATATGTTCAAAATATTAAGATCAGAATTGATAACCTTGCTCTTAGAAGGGAGCCCATTTTATACATTGAGCTTATGTTCCAAAATCAAGACACAATCTGGCTTCAAATAATTGATTTCAGCCATATCACATTACCATATAAATTATAAAACAATGTTTTTCTTTGCCATATAAAATAAAATACATAGTTACCGCTTTACATTTATAAGAGGTCAAATTGGACAGACAACTTGAGTTCCCAACAGTCTAAGTAACAATGTCATCGACAATTGGGGAAGTGGTAACAATTTCTACTTTCATAGTGGATATCATTCTGTAACTTCTGCAGTGAGTACTTGAGTATTCTATAGCTTTCATACCAAATTCTCATCTTGTAGCTATTATAGAAAAACCTTGTAATGGAAATCTGCAACTGCGAGCAATAATGGTCAAAATACATATAATTCCCCTACTTACACACCCAAATGTCTAGTAAGATGTAAATAGTGTAATCAAGTATACCTAGTGTCAAAGCTCATATTATTTCATACATAATTTTTTAACTTGTGTTTGATAGATATGTAGTATGAGGAAAATAATGAGGAAAAAATTATAATAAAAAATGAAACTTCTATGACTCAATATCACCTGCTAGTTAAAGAGGTTGCATGTCCTCATGCAATGAAGGTTGTTTTGGTTGGTATTTAGAGGATAATGAGTCAATGGATACGGTTTTAGAATAAATGTTTCTCCAATCACAAACTAGGTGTCTTGCTTCTTCTTGTGCATAAAAGCATAATTAAGAGTGCATGGTGACAAAAAATTCCACTTTCTATTCCACTATATGCTGCATGATAGGTAAATAAAACTTAAAATTGATCCACTTCATACCATGATATTTGAGACAATTAATATACCTATGCAAATGTTTCAAAGAAGTACCCAAGTGAGAGTAGGAAAGGGGCTCTCTAAACTTTTGTTTTGCGGTTAAGAACATTTTATATTTTTAAACAATATATTGCTTTCAACTTATTTAGGCATGTCCAATTTTCACAATAGGTGATGCTTGAACTTTTTGCTTTGTTGAAAAATTAAAAAATCACATAGAGAATTTTTTTCTTTGCCTTTATGCCACACACTAGGTGTGGGATCTCCTCATACCCATAGAGGCTCATTCTCTTATGTGGATTCAAAAGGAGTTATTGCCTTCATCCACCTCAATTGAATGTTAAAAAAAATGTGACTTTTTGTAGTTGATTGTTTCCCACATTTGGATTGGGATGCCAATATCATATCTTGTTGATGATAAAATCATGTCATAGCAATTCATAGAGCATGTTTTTACGATCTTATTCACTATTAAGATATAATTGAAAAAACTAATCAATATTAATGATATAGCTCTAGTTGTTTTTTGTGAGAGAATTTAACTAGAGAAAGACTTTATGTTCCTTAAGAAACATTGCGTAAGCAGGGGAAGGAAGCCTACAAGATAACATAATATAGTCCAAATGGAACACGTAATATTTATCCTAATGTAATTGCTAAATATTATGGTTCAATTTATAGATCTATAGGGCATCAATATTAAATTATAGTCATTTAAAGGCTTTGTTCCAACTAATCATTGCCAGGTTCTTCCCTTACTTCTCTAGTGGGAGGGATCTCTTCCTAGGTGTCCTTTAAGTCAGTAATGGTTCCATCTCTATAATTGGTGAAATATCTACATCATCATACTTTGGGTTATCTTTATTTAAGAGAGGAGACCCTTCTCTTGTATGCAATTCTTACGTATTTTGATTGTCTTGTTCACCATCATGTGAAGCATATGGCGACACCTCATTTCGTTCATCAATAATTGTAAGAAGGGAATTCAATACTTGTTTGGCTTCATAAACTCACAACTTCTTATGAGCTAATGAAACATTCTGACACATTTTCTGATTTACCTTTTCTATCATTTGGTTGCACTTCCTTAATTTCTTACAGGCTTGTCAAATATACTTAGTAGAATGTTAAAATCATTTCTTGTCATTCAAATTTTTTTGGTTATTCCCAAAAATTTTTATTCCCTTAAATCATTCTACCATTGTAACATCATTTTGTGGAGTTAATTCAAAGTCTTATTAACTATGCCCAATAGGAGCAGAGAAGAGAGTTATTCCCCTTAGGGTTTTCATGATGCACTCTGCACTGCTTATGGAGGGGGGAATAATTGGTTCTTTATCATAGTCTGGTGGAAACCAACTATGGAATTCTCTTGGGAATTTTAGCTAAGATTTTTTCTAACCTTCATGGGTTCATCGTCATATGAAACAATGGAATTTTCCCAGAAAGTTTTGTCTTTGAATAGTCTTGAAAATCCTAGGTCTTTTCCTAAGAACCTTGGGTAATTTCTACAACCTTAGATACTTTAGGAAAATGATGAGTGGTTTGTGATAGAGGATTCTATCCAACCAAAGAAATTAAGTCCCATTGTGTTGTTAGTATAGAATATTTGACTAATAGACTTATCATCCCATGATGAGTTAGACAAGCTTAAGGATGTTTTCTCTATCTAGCCTTTGAACTCATCAATTCAAGAGAACATATAAGAAGTATGAGAGGTTGACATACCATTGGTGCCTCAAATGTGCCTATAGATTGAAGTGGC
Organism: Pinus taeda; assembly: GCA_000404065.3. NCBI lineage: Eukaryota > Viridiplantae > Streptophyta > Pinopsida > Pinales > Pinaceae > Pinus > Pinus taeda. Next base: position 143,672 of record APFE030311155.1, on the reverse strand, counting down.
ACCCATAAAGTAGCTTGTATCTCCATTCATATGTAAGGTATCACTAAATGTAGAGGGTGACTTCTGGCCATGGTGTTGGAAAATAATTCGTTAATCTACCCTTATCGTCACCTTGAAGCTTCTCATCACTTATAATAAATTATTGTTGGAGGGTGAATACAAAAGTATTTATCATTCAAACCACCTTTCCCCTTCTATATACAAACTTGTTACTCTAGCAATTTTTGCTTTTGTAACTTGAATGACCACCCCATGCACTATATCAGTAGGGAGTTTAAGTGAATGGGAAAACTTGAGTGCTATATCTGAGTTGAATCCATTCAAATGATAAAATTATCATATCCATCCAACTCCCAGATATATTCCCAATACCTAAGGGTTGTTGTTAATAGTTGATGTGTATATAGTCTCACTATGTATGGGTAGACTTCCATGGCTAGGTAAATCCTGAAAAAATGGGAATGCTTGGAATGATCAACCATAATAGAGTGCTCAAAGATAAAATGATTATAGAAAATAATTGATTTATTCAAGATAGTAAATTTTTGGTCAATAAGGTAGAGGAAAATGACATAAATAAAGGGACATGTCAAGATTTTATGTTATGATTATGTCATTATTACCAAAATTTACGCAAAGAATAACATCATTCAAATAGGGGGATTGTGGTGTTTGTAATATTGATTGGTGATGTGTGCACCAGAGATTGAAATATTTCAACATGATGGCAGTAAGTGGTCCAAGCATGTGGCTAATTTTTAATAGGACTACTAGCATGTACCCATGCTTGGTAAGGGAGCTAACTTTTTATCGAATTAGGAAACTGTTACCTATTGAGAAAATGGACCATATATGGAAAGAAACATATGCTAAGTGAAAATAATTCCTATTGCCTAGAGTGAAGTATTTGTTTTTCCTTGGAAAATAAAGGAATATAAAGTGATATTATTGTTCTTTGGTTACACATTGAACATTTTACTGTATAAATAAAACAACTCATACCTGAACATTATGTGTAGGAGTAATTAGATGAAGTATTTGAAATCTAGTTGAAAATGATGTTATATAATGATGCCTCTCATTGTTATAGCCTATTTAATGCACATTGAGTCAGTAGGAGAGACCTTTGACTTGTTGATCCCGATGAATAGATTTTTCTAATGTGTTTTCCTCTTTTACAGTAGAGACCCTATTCAGATATTGACATACTACATCCAAACTCTAGTTTAAAATGTACATCCTAAGTCTTAGGATGTAGGTTTCCCTTTTACAACCTACGCCTTTGTTGAAACTTCTAAATTTTTTCATTCCTAAGTAGATCAACTTAACCTACTTGTCTCTAAGTTCCATAGGGGTCAATTATTGTAGAAGTTTCCTAACTTCTCAATTCAATAGATGCCCAAATACATCCTCTCAGAGAGTGAAAAAGGTTTATATAATCTAATAATGTCAAAAGGAGAAGAGTTAATCAAAATGACTGAGAGAGATCTGTAATAGTGGTGAGACTATCCCTAATCTAGGAGACTAGGATTGCAAGTTGAGGAGAAGGACTCTCATGCTTTTGATATATTGTATCATTTTGATTATTAATGTAAGTTGGTTCCTTCCCAACCATATTGATTTCTTTTTTCTCTTATATGTTATACAATGGATTTCAATTGTGGTAATGCTAATGGACCTTGTAGGAGATGTAAGTTGGTAGATCTATTTTTTGAATGTGTGTAGGTTATCAACATTTAAGTGAAGATTTTTAGTGTATCCCTCAAGATGGCTGCACCAAAAAATTACCTCTTCAGTTAAGAGGTATATTCCATTTCCATTATTTACAATTTTCTATGATTTTATGAATATATTTAGGATTGATTTGATTTCACTTTCTTCACACACATTCTGGTGGATTCTGGGAAAAATCCATGGAGCAATAGCTCCTTGTATCAAATGATTTTTGGTACAATTGAATTAGGCACTCCACTAGGGATTCTAATCGTAATTTTTGTGTGTCTCCTTCTTTGGCTTTAGATCTTGGTTTTTTTTTTTTTTTTTTTTGAGTTTTCTTTTCTATTTTTTTACTTGGTTTGAGTGTTTTTCAAGATAATTTTCCTTAGATCTAAATAGATCTATCCTTAAATTAAGTTTTAAATGCACATTGGTAAAAAGACATGGGTTTTTAGTGGATCACTGATCATATTTTCATAAATACACAAATTGTACATTAAATACCTGGATTTTAGTATGCTTTCTGCACATAATTTACCTGCACCTTTATTGACAAAATGAGTTTTTTGAGCGGTTTTCCATTAGATCACTCTCTCATTTTTTAGATTTGTTTTTTGTTGATTGCATAGGTCTAGGTCTGTTTCAAATATTCTTTAATTTTTTTTTTGGATTGGATTTGATTTGTTTTAGAATTTCAGTTTTTTCATCAAGGTTGTTTTTCTCCATTTTGGTTGCTTTCATTAGCACTCTTTTCCTCTATTTGTTGTGGTTGTGCAAAATTATATGAGAGGTATGGTTATGTTTTTATAATCTTTTTATCTAATTGGATCATTAAGGTTATCATTTGTATTCATAATTCTCAATTCTTATCCTCCAATTAGGGTTTGGTTTTTGACCTTTATGGACCATTGTTGCTACATCATTTTTGTTGTCTCCATTGAACTATCAATCTAAAACTTTATTCACACTCATTTTCTGTATCTTTCCATGTGTGATAGACTAGTTTTGGTGATTCTTCTTTTGGAAAACCAAGTTTGAGATTTTGAGTGCTTTGTGTTATTGTTTGGTTTTTGTTTGAAATCTTTTTGTGCTTCTTCTTTTGTTGTTTTTTGGATCAGATTTTTGTTATGAATTCAGTGAATTTCAGGGATGAATATTAAGAGTGTGTGATGAATATTATGAGAACACGACCAAGGTTTAAAAGCTGATGATAATGCATTCACAGGTTATTTACCGGAAATTGGTTCATTTTTTAATGAGCTTAAAATCTGGGGTAAACATTTGCTCATTGCTTATGTTAATTTTTAACGAGCTTGAACTCCACGTAAAACTTGCTCGTGCTAGTCATATAATAAGGATGTCTCATCTACAGATGCCATTTTTTATGGAGCTTGCACCTTTCAAAGCTTTGCCCCAGATCCTTTCTTTATGAAAGTTAGGAAACGACCAATCCTATGAGTTTAAAGGGTTTGAGAATCTACAAACTATGAAAATAAATGGTCGCTCTTTGCTTGCATGCAAAAAGGTTTGCATGCTCCTGGGTATAGTGAAAAATTTCCTAGCTACCATATAGAAGTTCTTGATTCGGCAAGACAGTTTCCATCGACATAGCAGATAGAAACAGTTCCTGGCTTAGTCCATTTGGAGAAGGGTGGTTCTAAATCCCAACCTCCTAACCTTGACGAGGGAATCTTATTCCGATCTAACTCCCTTTTCCTGTAAGGATGGGTGTCGGACCAGTCATTTTCCTTCGTGGAAACCTACTCTATACCTAGAGTTTCCTTGCTGGAACAGGCCAGGGTGCATGCCCCCTGGGTTTCAGTCCCATCCTTCTGAATTACTCGCGCTCTTCAGGTGGACGAACTGGAGATTGATGAGACATTCCTTGCATGAAAAGACCATTTAGGGATGGCATTTGACTATTAGCTATGTGTGAGCCAGGGAATGAAAGCTGGTCTATGAGCTAGACCACTCGGCCTTCATGCGGAAAACACATTACTCTAAAGAGTGAGGAGACAATGACTCCCATGCTATAAATATAGTTGTGCCCAAGGAGTAGATTATAATATAGGGGTCCTTGGACTACCATCACGTTCATGTAAACAGTTTTCCTTCTCAATGTTATGGGCACACTAGGAAGGATCCCTAATCGTCAACTGGTTCCTTTGTCGAAGCTTGTCAGATTTCTCATCTCAGGCAGAAGCGATGGCGAACCATGCGCTTTCCATGCAGTCGAGGAAAGGATACTCATAGAAGCCCCTTCATCTATGATGGTACCTGCAATGACCATTCTGTAAGCTTGTACAATGATTCAGAATGGTACACTCACTGGTAAACGGGGTCTGCCTAGTAGATTCCAATCGAAGGAAACGACTAGGTTGCTTGGAGGTTGGACCGAATAGACGGCCAGATACGACTCTGACGAACTTCCTTCCTACGGTAAAGGAACGAGTAGACTGCCCCCATGTTCATCGGAGTCTGTGTTTACGAAAAGAATTTGAACGGTGTCGTTCTTATTCTCTCCAGTGATTATATCATTTGAAGATAGACCTTCTAAAGGCAAGACCGAGTCAAATACCACCTCGACCTTTTGACTTTCGTCTGGTATGGATTCAGATGGTTTATCTTCAATGATAGATGCTTCGACCGACCACAAAGGCGTGTCAGTCGAATTTTCATCTAGTGATGGACTCGGTAAGAGTTTCTTATATCCAGGAGGGAGCCGTAGCGGTGAAGCAAGACAATCATCCAAAACTATTTTAGCTTCATCTAGGAAGGGACAATGGTGGACAGCGTGATCCCCTTCACACATTTTACAAGGAAATTTGCAATTCCTTTTATGTCCAGATACTTCACTTTCACTGGTTAACGGTGTACTTTCAACACGATCGAAGGTTGATGACACCAGATTGTGCAAACGAGGACACCAGTCCCTTAAGACCCGAGGGATGCAAGGAAAATCTCGATGATAGTGGTCTCCTCTGCAAATGACACATGGAGATTTAGGTTTAGATGGTGTAGTGTGAGGATTTTCACTAGACGATGCATGGTTGCCCCCTTTTGCTTTTGGCTCTTTCTTCTTCTTTTCATTTTTCCCCTTCCGCTTCTTCTTCTTCTTAATTACTTGATCTTTAGCTTTACCAGCTTCATCAAGTGAAGAGGAAGGAGGAGAGGGAGAAATGGACGAAGTAGAAGGTTGGGGGGTAACTCTAGTTTCATCTAGTTACTGACTTGATTGTTCAGGAATTATAGTATTTTGAACGACAGAGGTAGAGAAGAGCCATACGGGCAAGCCAATCGTCAACCTTGGAAGTGATAATGTGGCCATATGGGGTGCACCAACATCTCCCCAAGAGGAGAAAGGACTAGGATTTCCTCCAAGGGGAAATCCTTGGTTGGTAGACTCCATTTTTCTCAACCTAAAGACCAACGAGGGAACAATGATGTTAGTCCGATTAAAATAAATTTTAGTCGCTTGACACAACTTGTTTTTTTCATTTATTAAGAGTCGAGAAAAACAAAATATGACTCTAGTCGCCTTCGATTTTTAATGAACCTGAAGTGACAAGTGCTTAGATGGACCTTTTCCTTTAAGGAGTCTGAAAAGGGAATGAAAGAGACTACTAATGGAAATCTAGACAAGAGGGATTACCAAACCAATCACAAAAACTGCAGAATACCTTTTCACGGTACGGCAGTCAATCTTCCTGAATGCTGTGTTCAGTGCATTGCGATTCAATAGGGCGGTAAGACACGGCTTCCTAAGGATAAAGGATATAGCCTATTGTGGGTCTCCCAATATATACTCGACGGTACGTGGGAGCACAAGTCCGTACTGGCACTTGTCATCTCAAAGAGGAGGAATTAGCCAACCAACAATGAAAGCGACAGTTACCAGGCTTTACGACGCCGGAATACGTCTCTAGCCTAAACTTCTAGATGTTGTGCATTAGGTTCCAAAGCATTTTTAGGTTCATTAAATTTATTTTATAGTTGATCTTGTTTAAGAAATTTTCCTTTCAGGTTCACCACATGATGTATATATATAATTCCTAAAATGTAGTCTAATATGATAAACAATCGTTTAATCTTCTTTTGCAATGGAAATCATAGCTACTAAGGAAAGAGAACTGAGGGTCTTTCAAAAAAGAGCACAGAGCACACACTAAATGCACTTTGCTTAATCAAATCAACAAGCAGTCTAAATGCAAATGCACATGCATGTATTTGTTTTCAGCCTTCTTAATGTGTGAATGACAAGAAGAATGCTAAGTGAAAATTTGAATTATCTTTCTAAAGCGACAATACTAACAAATTTCTTTTCAAAACGAAGTGAAGATAACGACAACACTTTTGCAATTTTGAATTGAAAATTGTTTTCAACACTTGAAAAACTACTAATTCAAATCACATACAAGAGTAACAGTATAATCGACTATCAAGAACAATGGGATTCTCTTCTATGACTGAAAATGACACGCGACACTTTCAGATCAAGAAACGACAGCTCGATTATGGTACTTATTCGTAAAAGAGAACTGAAAATGGCGCACAATACATAAAAAAATTACAGTTCTTTGCACAATGGAGGTGAAATGATGGAAAGAAAGGGGGTTTCCACAGAGATATACTGACCACAGACATCAAAACTCCTGAATAGTTCTGAAAAGAGTGAAGAAAAACCAAAGTCTGAAGGCAAAATTAACCTTCTCTGACCATCACACCTGTTACACAGGGAATCCAGTATGCATCTCACCTACTGCACACGGGAGTTGCGATGCATACAGACTGCCTTGAAGAGAGGGAGCGATGGTACCAGTGCGAGACTTCTACTTGGTCTTTGGTCACAATTTGCAGTTCAGTTTAGGGATTTAGGCTGAGCAAGTGATGTTCAGTAAATATAAATCACAGGGATTGATCTAAGGAGGTTACTAGATCCACCACTAGGGCAATTAGAGTGTTTGCAGATCGATTGTTCAATTTATAAACAAAACCCGGAGATATACTGAAGCAACATTGATCTACTTTGCACTTGCACAGCAAATGCAGTTCGAAGGCTAGATGGCTTGACTTCAGGCTCCATCTGTAAGTTTATAAAACAAACAAATATAGACTAGCAAACAATCTATTCGCTCCCCAGTGGAGTCGTCATTTTGTTACCAGGAATAGTGTCCGCTTGGAGCTGCTATTCCCACTAAGACTGGTAGCTATCTTAGAAACAAACAAGTTAAAACTACTTTTGCTTTCCTTTATGAGAAGTAGATAAGAGGGGAACAAAGGACACAAACCTCAGTCTTGCGCTTGGTTCCTTGCCTGGTTCCTCTCCTTTCTGATAGATCTTCACCGCTTCTTCTTCATCTACCCAGCTTCAAAGAGCACTTTTGGAATCAAAGCAGCATAATACTATCGAAGAACATATATCTACAGTCATAAACAATACAGGACCAGATGTGTATTGACCACACAAATGCATATACAATCAATCATACAAGAATGTGGAGGAAAACTTGAATAGCTTTATTAATATCAAGAATAGAAAATAGGATTACAACCAATTGTTCTGACCCAGCATCATCCTCCAGCAAGAAATCCCTACTTCACTTCATGTAAAGCTTAGATCACCCAACACTATGATGTTACACTAGAAAACCAACAACACTTCTCTACAAGATACAAGATTCCAGCCTCTGGATCTCTGTGATGAGGGATCCATATATAGATGATTGTAGGGGCTGAGTCAGCTTCTGGGTTTTTGATTAGTGTCCTCTCTCTGATAGTTCTTGATTCCACTTGGAGATTGATGATCTCTTACTCATCCCTGGGCGAATTCAGAGAGGCAAGTGTCAGAGGAGAAGTTTTTGGAAGATTTTATGATCCTCCACGTCGCAAATTGTCTCTGCCATTTGTCCATTCTCACCCATCGTACCCTACAAAAGGGCTTTCCAGTATGCATCGCACCCTTTACACTGAGTAGGTGATATGCACCGCACCCTCTACACTGGGCATTCTGTGTGGTCCAGTTTTGAGCAGTTCTGAGCAGTTTTATGTGGAGAACTTCTGGGAGACGATGTAATCAGCTGACCTTGTTCCTTTAGGGAGTGAAGCAAAACTTTTAGGGACTTAGGAGCCTTTGGTTTATGGACATTTATGATTGGGGTTGCAGTGCCCAAAAATGTCTATAACACCATTGTATTGACATCATTGCGCCCCCTAGGAATTTTTCACACAAATTTGATGTCTTCACCCTCAATTCCTGTTAGGACATATTACTCCTCCCCTTCGAGTTGGATTTCATCCTCCCAGTCCTCCATCGAGTCATCATTCGTATTCTCATTCTATTGATTCATCCTATTCCTCCTTTGATTTTGTGTTGTCTCAAACTCATATCGCCACCATGTTAGGCACCAATGTGGATGTAGGAAACTAGGGTGGTAACCCAGTTACCAACCAGGGTACCCCCACCAGGAGAACCCCCACTTGTGTGGGCACTCCTACTACCTTGCTTCCTTTTATGGCTGGGTTGAGTTTCCACGATTTCAGCCAACTTATCAACAATCGTCTTCCCCATGATCCCACATGGCCAGCAATGCCTACTAAAATCCCTTCATATATCCCAAATTTTGAAGGTAATCTTGGAGAAGATCCAACCAACCATGTTTTCTCATTCCACATGTGGTGTTCATAAATTTCTATTACTGAAGACTCCATCCGTCTTCGTCTGTTCCAATGCATACTCACTGAAGCTGCTGCGAAGTGGTATGTCGATCAACCGAGAAGCACTCATTCCAATTTTGTGACTCTTTCGATATATTTATTTCATATTTCCAGTTACCTCTTCATTATGACACCAATACAAAACTTTTGACTTCTTTCCATCACACTTCTTCCACCCGCCTTTATGACCATGTTCAGGAATGACGAAGAAGGAGGAACATCTGTAGAGCTCATGAATTTGAAGACCGAGTCTATATAGATTGGTTCCTTAGATCTCTTTTTGCCCCCATTGCTAAAGATGTCATGTCACACTTCCCCCAGTCTAAGGAAGATTCACTCCACGTAGCCTTAAAATTTGATCTAATTTACACCCAGTCAAGATATGTTTACACTGTCATGGCTGATCTACCTTTGCTTGGTTTTCCTAATGCACCAGGGGCATCTCAAGCTATAGTTGGAACCATTTCAGACCCCCAACCATATTCTCCACCTCAAATGAGCTATGGTCCAACTCAGGGAGGGACCAGTTCCACTTACAATTATCCTTCCCCCAATCATCCATAGGGAAACCCTTATCTAGGTCCCAACACACCATATGCATATCCCCATCCACTTCAACATATGATAGAGCCAACCATTACCCCACCTATTTATCCCAATGTCACCCCATCCCCTTATTATCAGTATGCACCACCTAGTTCTCTAGCCGCTCTGGCACCAGTATCGCTGCCCCCCATGCATACTCCCCCTCTACCAAAACAACCACCTCCTTGACAAGGTCAAGTGTATGCTTAGCAGAGTAGACCCAGTCCCCCAAACCCTAAGAAATGAAACAAGGGGAAGGGTAATCAGAACTAGTAGTATCAAGGTAATCAAGGAAACTAGGGTCCTCTACCCAATGCCCCTCAGGGTTCTCCACCTAATATTGCAACCCAACAATAGAGTGGTAAGAAAAATGAAAACAAGGGTCTTCATACGAATAAAATTTGTGCATATTGCGGCGTATATGATCATTATAACCATGATTTTCCTCTTTTACCTCAGATGCATCAGGTGTGTGAAGCTCAAGAAGTGTCTCGAGGATTGCAACCCACTGTTCCTCCTCCCCCTCCTACTTCATATCAACCCACAGTGCTTACCAATCCCTTCCCTCACCAAGGATATATAGCTACCCAACCTACACAAGGTCGGGTAGCTCAACTAATGCAACCATCTGGTCACCATGATTATTAGATTCTTATGATGAATTCTGATGAGTCTAATACCGAGCAAGTCAACCTTCAGACACGATCACACCAATACAACAAGCCATCGCTAAAGTCAACGACTAATTCACAACCCAAAGTTTCCAATGAGCCTCTATCATCACCCAATGGTACCTTCTAGATCCTTCAGCCAAAGTTCATGGTTATTCCCAAGATCCCCGAAGGTCCATTACATCAAAATGATGCTTCTACCAAAGTTGCCCATACATATAACATAGTCGATGATTCGACACAGTCTGCTGCTTCCATTGCAACGTTGGAAGTCCTCCAAACATGCCCATCCTAACGTAAAGCTATATTATTTTCTTTGGATGTCGTGGATCCTCAAGATGATTAGATGATTGGATTTCATGTTGATAAGTAAGAAAATCCTCCCCTAGCTTCATCCATTTCATTTCAAATACAAATCTCCATTGGAAACACCATAGTTTAGCAGTGTATCATCGATGGAGGTGCCTCCACCTATGTGATGGCTTCCAGTGTTTGGAAGAAACTTGGTTCGCCTGAACTATCCCCATCCACCATCACTCTTCATGCATGGGATGGTCATCCTTTACAACTCCTTGGCTTATATCATAACTTCCCAGTCACAGTTGTTGGAAAGACTGTCTGTATTGACATTTAAGTAATTGAATCTCCCCTCGACTATAACATCTTTTTGGGTCATAGTTATACTTATTCCATGTTAGTTGTCACATCTGCAGTTCACTATAAGATGTGCTTTCCGCACAATGGAAAGATCATCACTGTTGATCTGTTGATGTACTATGACCGCAAATCCCAGACATCACCTCAGTCCAACATTTCTTTCATGGTTGACAACACTACTATCGTGTCCTTCACCAATGTCTCTCTAGGATTCCACAAATATTACAGTTTTCTTGGTGCTTTCTATGGTACACCACCTACCCCTTCTAAGCCTAGCTCATCTAGTGTTTGCATGCTCCAAGAATCGCGAGTCACTCACAAACGGTCCAGTATGCTTTCATAGTAGATCACACCTCCATAACCTGTTGTTCCCAACTCAGCCTACACTTTTGGTACAACTCCTCAAGGATCATTTCTTTTTTCTAGTGTCTCTCCTAATCCATTTATGCGCAGAACTACAAGCCTTAACCATCTCGAAGAAGTTCCTCCAAGCCACTATCCTTCTTGTCAGATATCGTTATTATTTCCACCTTCTGGAGTTTATTCTACACCTATCATGGCTACATTGAGTCTAACAAACATTACCTTTGGGATCACAGTTTGGTACATCGATCCTTCCTAAAAAACTTGATTGAATAAACTCAAACTTTACACTACTTTGACCCTGGTCCAACCTATTGTTCCTACCCCTACCTTTGCTTCAGTTCCACAACAACCTTAAAAAGAGCCTACTCCTGTTGCAAAAGCATATGGCGAGGGGGGAAAATTCCAAAAAAAGGGAACTAAAGACAAACCCCCCCCCCCCAGCAACTCCAACTTCTCCTAAGCTGCCAAGGCCTATTCCTCCTTGTGCTTTGTGTGATGTTGTCGGTCATGCCCTATTCCTCCTTGTGCTTTGTGTGATGTTTGTCGGTGATGCTTGGTTGCTGATACCTTCCCTGATTCTAACATTCTTGAGGTCCATGTCACCTTAGCTAACTCAGCTAAGAAGAACATATCATTATGCACAAATCACCCATGTGCTTTATGTGATAATTATGGCCACTATTCTCATCACTGTCCCCATCTCGAGGATTTTTGTGATACACTTCAAGTGCCTCGTGAATTAGAGGCCGCTCGTAGTGAGTACACTTCTCCTCTACCTGCAAATTATGGTCCCACTCCTATACCAGAACAAGAGGTCTCTCAAACACCCATTATGATCTGTACTTGATATTGAGATGATGGATAGTACCACTCCTTTTCTTTACCTATTGTAATCCATGAGATCGATGCCTTGAAACTCCCCTGATGTCTTTGTTGTGATTCTGTTGAACCTTTTTTGATGAGCACCCCAGTCCTATCATCAGTATATATTCCATTTACTTGTCATACGTCTCCCAACCTTGACAATGTGTATGTGAACCTTGTCTCTCATGAATCTGCTTTAGGTAGCTCTTATCCATCATGTGGTCCTTCCTCCTCTAGTCTGCCCATCTTTCATTCTGATGAAGACATCATGGAAGCTATGACCACCCCTTATTATCCTTGGGATGATATGCACCATCATGCGTACTTCATTCCGCAACAACCCCATGACCAATATTTTATGGAGTCCAAATACTTTATTCATGGTGAGTCGATTGTTTTAAAAATCTAATTCTCGCACTAGATGTTTTTGAATAAGGAAATATGGCTGAAATTCCCCCACCATTAAAATTAACATTTTGAATATACCAGGGGTTAAAGAAAACATTATCTTGGGGGCATAGTGCACCCCAGAATAAATTGATTCTTACACCTCACCTTATTATGAAATGACCGGACTAGATCTTGCCATTGTTGAATATCACATCGACACTTGGCTCACTTCCATACTCATCTACCAAAAGAAAAATCCTATCCATCCTGCCAAACGTGAAGCTAAAAAAGCTAAAATCAATAAACTCAAGAAGGCTAGTTTGATCTATCCCATTGAAAACACCACATGGGTGTCCAATCTTGTTCTCATTCTCAATAAACAAGGCACCATCCGTGTCTGCACTGACTTCTGCGATTTGAAAAAATCTTGTCCCAAAGACAAATTTCCCACACCCTTCAATGACTAGGTCATTGATGACTTTGTGGGGAATGAGGTTCCAACCTTCATGGATGGATTCTCCAGATGTAACCAAATACATATATGTTATGCCAATCAACTTAAAACCACCTTCACTAGCTCACGGGGAACTTTCAATTACAAGGTTATGCCTTTAATTTTAAAGAATGTTGGGGCCACCTTTCAGCATGTTGTGTCCTACTGCTTTCATGACTTGGCTCATATTATCCTTGCATATATCGACAATATCACTGCTTGTTCCAAATTTCAATTGCAACACCTACATGATTTGCGTACCTCATTTCTGTGATGTTGCAACTATAAAATTCACCTCAATCTCCTCAAGTGTGTCTTTTGCATTCTTTTCGACCAACTTTTGGGCTTCATTGTGTCCAAATACAATATCACTCTTGACCCGCTCAAATTTCAAGACATCCTTGGACTTCCTCATCCTCGTACCCTTCGCCACTTATAAAGGCTCCAAATCAAAGCTAACTTTCTTCGTCAATTTGTTCTTGACTATGCCACCATGGATCATGGGTTCCTTGGAATCCTTTGATCTACCATTACATTTGTTTGGGATAACCAATCTCAACAGTATTTTGATATAAAAAATGCTCTTAGGTCTGCTCCCTTAATTATTCCACTTAGCTTTGAGAGGGATTTCATTTTGTACATATCTACATCCACCCATTCGGTTGCTAGGGTCCTCATACAAGAATATTTTGTAGGTATTGAGAATTTTATATACTATGGTAGCAAAAACCTTAATGGTCCCCTTATTTCTTATTCCCAAAAAGAAAAGCTAGCACTGACTATTGTGTTCTATGTTCAAAATCTTCGTCAATATATCCTTATGCATACCACCAAAGTTGTGACCAATTCCAACCCCATGGCTTTCCTATTGAGTTGGATGGATGATTAGCAAGAAGTACGCTTGTTGGATCGTTATCCTTCAAGAATTAAATCTCGATTTTTTCATCCTCAAGAATAAGAAAGGTTTATCCCTTGGTGAACTTATATATGAATTTCCCAATGGTGCTCTTGATCCACTGGTAAATGACGATCTTCCAGACGAACACTTGTTCTCCATCACCTCAGATGATCCTTAGCATGCTGACATCCTAACCTATCTGCAAACCTATAAATTTTCTCCCCACCTCACTCGTGACGACTGACAACGTATTCAACATCATGCCCCTCACTACCTCCTCATCGGTGATGATCTTTATCATTGCGGTGTTGATACTATCCTTCATCATTGTCTCACCCATGATGAAGCTAAGCAAGTGCTCAATTCCTACCACGATGGCGCTTGTGGTGGTTGCCTCTCTAGAATGGCCATTGCCAAGAAAATCATGCACTTTGAGTACTTTTGGCCTTCTCTCTTTAGCGATTGTATTGAGGTAGTAAAACACTCTCCCAATTTCCATTTATATGCCAAAAAGGTGAGAGTTCCACCTACTCCCCTGAATCCCGTAGTCAGAGTGGGTCCTTTCTATAAATGGGTTATCAACTTCATGCAGTTTCAACCCCCATTTGCTAATAACCACAAGTATATTATCGTGGTCATCAACTATTTTACCAAATGGGTTGAAGCGATGCTAACATTCAATAACAATTCGGCAACTACATCCCTCTTATTCTTTAACCTTGTTATCGCTCGATTTGGCGTTCTGAAACAATTGGTCTTTGACCATGGCCAACACTTTGAAGATGAGATATGGCATGAGATATCCTCTCTATTGGGCTTTCAAAATCAATATTCAACGTCTTATTACCCCCAAGGAAATGGTCAAGCTAAAGTTGTATACAAGATCCTTGAGACTATGCTTTAGTGGATGGTGATTAAACATAATACCAAATGGAATTTAATGCTCTTCCCTACCTTGTGGGCCTATAGAACTTCTATGAAGATCTCCATTAGGTTCAATCCTTTCCACCTTGTTTTTGGAGAGGAGGCAGTTTTACCAATCGAGTGTGAAATCCATTCCCTTTACCTTTCCATCAAAGTCCTCCAGGACACATAACCATTAGAACAACGACTCATCATGCTTGAGCGCACCACTAAAGACCACCATGTTGCATTTGAAACCATCAAAGCGGCCAAAAATAGCACAAAAGCTCAGTATGACCGCAAATTCCACCCTTATACTTTACATGAAGATGACCCTAGTTTTGTGTATGACCAAGCTCATGATGTCCTGGGATGTGGGAAGTTCAATCCATTATGGATAGGGCCTTATATCATTCATAATTGTTTGGGAAAGGGGGCATACTTGTTATAGTTTCTAGAAGGAGAAATCCTTCCCAATCCTCGAAATGAACTCTACCTCCAGAAATTTTACCCATAGAATTTCCCATCGAAATGCGTGTATCTCTTTATTTCTTCTTGAATTTAGGTAGTTTGCATCCCCCAAATTATTACACATTGTCTTCTTGTGTCTTTTAGATGGATCCATCATCCACACCTTATATTCGTTATGTCGATGGTGCGAGTCACTTCACGAGGAATCTAGCCTTGGCAGCTTGGGCCATTTTCTGTCCCTTGCATTCGTTAGTCCACTCCAATAGCATTAGCATTGGATCTACCACCAATAACTAGTCAAAATATGATGTTTTGATAGGTTTTTTAGTCAATTCCCTTGCTCATCGCATCCTTCACCTTCATGTTTGTCTTGATTCCTTGCTACTTGTCATGCAATTGAATGGATTTTATCGTGTGCATAATCCTGTCCTACTTAGAAAATATCTATGAGTTACACTTTTGGCATGTGAATTTGAATCCATTTCATTCAATCATGTTCTTAGAGCCCAAAATAACTATGTATATACCATTTCTAATAACATTCTAAATTGGCATTTATCACATGTAAGAAGACATCCATAAAAAAATGGCAAACCGCAATCGTCACAAAAATATACATAATCATAAATGTGTATCGTAATACAATGTTTTGAGTCAACTACTTTAAATACATCCGACATTCTCATTCTCATGTTATCATAAGACAAAAATGGAGACCCACATGTACCTATGCATTATCACTATCATCTGGAGGCTTCCAAGCCATCGACTCCATTCCCCAAGCCCATAGATCTTGTACTGCCTGACCAACCATCGCAACACACTACATGATTCCTCACCACTCTGAGGGAAGACCTACACACTCATATGTATATCTATATTCTAGATCATGTCACCCACACTTAGTCACCTTGGTCAGTAATACGTCGCATCTGCGTCAAAGATCCTCCATTAGAGCATCACCACCTCGTCTTTGTTGTGATGAGGTACCACCCTGATCTGCAGCCCTTGGAACTATGGATCAATTTTTGTATCTTGCCAGCCTCATCGATGTTATAACTGGATACCACAAAGTTTATAAATAAGTACAACATACATATATTTCTTAAACTATAAATGCATCAAATGTATAACAACTTTCACTTAACATCTGGGCCCCATGCTTGTCCTGGTGGAAGTGGTACGTCAGGATCCCCATGATAGTTCATTCCACTATATGGATAGTAATCTATGAAAAGTGGAATTTAGTCCCAATGATCGAAAAAAATCGGGTTGGAACACGTGTCCGATTCCCCCTCCTCAACCTCATCTATGTAACTATCCCCAATGACGCATCTTGGGCTTCTGTGGATCCCCATCACAGATCTAAACATGAGGTCAAATAGCGGGGATCTTCTTAAAGAAGAGTGAGCATAAAACTATCTCAAATGAATAGTTATCATTGGTCCTCTATTTTCATAATGTCAACTTCCATTTCAACAATGAAAACATCATATGGGCCCACCCATAGTAGATCTCTCCCAAAAAAATCTCCATCAGCATCCTCTACCCTCTAGTGATATGGTGGAAGGCATGACTAGCAAAGAACTGTAGCATTGCTGCAACTGTAGCTCGTGTCTCAAGCCTCTCCAAATCATTAATCTATATGGTCATTCCCTTTGCATGATTCTTGGGTACATAGTGATGATAAAAAAACTCATCTATTTGCCTCCCACGAGGAAGCATTGAATGTATCTCCCCTACCACCCCCAAGGGGGTAGTCCTGTCAGAAAATATATGTCTTGGATCATGATCTCAATCTTGTGCCCTTGTATTACATAGGCCTCCTGATATGGGTTCTAGTAACTCACTGTCCTTGATAGCAAAGGCTCACCAAACCTCATCATGGGGTTGTCTAAGAACTTCAACACACCATATCATGCCAACACCCCTCTCACTAATTGATTCCCCTGAATCCTAGCACGGAGGGACTCCAAATCTTGTTCTCGCCATGATACCTTCAACTCTACCATACTTTCAAAATACCATTATGTTTTGTCAGTCCAGAGTTAAAGGCATGCATGTCCAATACTTAGCTTCAATTCCTAGCAGACCACCAGTCCTGTCAAATTTGACTAAATCCCCTAGGAATAATTAAATAAATCACTATTTATTTATTATTTATTATTTATGTTATTGGAATAATTATTAAATAACTATTTAATAATTATTTCAATTTCACACTATTCTTAATTCTCGTGAAATAATTAATAAATCATTTTATTTTTTTAATTGTTTCTAAATAAAGATATTTAAACATTTTAAACGTCTTTTCCCTCCCCAATAAATATAAAAAAGTATTCCAAGCGGTTAGATCTTGATTTGGTTAATATTATTTTATTATTCTCCATTTTCGAGATTAACTCAATACTTTGTTATAAAGAGGAGGGTTTTCCATTCATTCTTCACCATGATCATAATCATCATCATCATTATCATCTTTTTTCTTTTGAGCTCCCATTTGAGTTATGCACATTTTGTCTGGGTTTTTCACATATTGAGAGAAAATTATTTTCTAAAGAATCAAGGACATCAAAGGACCCATCCCACGAAGGGGGATTTGTAGACCCTTTTGTAGATCTCCTTCAGCAAGTGTTTTTAATAAAGAATTTATTCAATTAAAGTCTTTCCATTTGGTTTATTGCAATGGATATATTTACTGCTGCTTTTTATTCTAGACCATCTATACTTTTCCAAGTTAAGGAGGAGGACTCTCTTGCTGTCAGTATATTGTATCATTTTAATTTATTAATGAAAGTTGATTCCTTTTGTTGGATGCATGTATAATACTGAGAGGGGGGATGAATCAATATTATGCTACATGGATCAATTTTACCACTTTTTTCCTTTTCTTACAAACCATGGTTTATTAATTCATTAGTAGCATAATACATGATTATATCTATGCATAAATCATAAGCATCAAGTAAACATGAAGCGTGATTATATCAACAAAAATTATCAACAACACTTCAATTAACACATGAGACACAAGATATAAGGCGGGAACCCAAAGGGTAAACACCATTGTCTACTTATAATCTTTGTCTTTGTCTTTCTCATTAATATTCAAATCTTCTTTTAGATATGATCACTCGCCACCACTAGTGTGTAAGCCACAAATTTCCAATCATGTGAGCGACTACTTGCTCTAGGCCACTATTTATATGAACTTTGTAGGTCACCAGCTTCGGATGCCCTAATGCCTAATAGTATATCCTACCATCACTGGATGGAAGCCACCACTCCCAAGTTCTCAGGCCTCTACTTAAAGGATGCCACTACACCATGTCACAGAAAGCCACTACTTGCCTCATTGAAGGCCCTAACCTTCAAGCTCTCATGTGGACCACGTTTCATAATGTTTCATAGTAGATCTTCTTCTCTCTATGTTAGGCCCCTATACTACTAGTGTAAACCCTTATTGTTACTAGTACAACCCCCTTATTATATTTTTGTACCCATGTAGTCCCCATATTGTTATTATTGTGCCATTATATTATTATTGTTATGTCGGCTCTGATTATATTATGACCCCTTAGACTCCTATATATAGAAAGGAGGTCTTGTCATTTGTATCATCCAAGAATTGTTCATTTGTGTAATGTAAAGGAGGTTGCCCCCTCGAAGAGGTTGAATTCTAAGGTGTTGATCTATCTTTTCTATCTTTTTGCGAGCTGGTTTCGTAACATTTGGTATCAGAGCTTTGGATTCTAGGGTTTCGCTGCTCCAAACAGGCCATCGTGGAATTTTCGCTATAACTTTTCTTTTGTGACATTTCAAAAGAAAAAAAAAAAAAAACCCATTTGAGAAGAAATCGCGCTAAACCTCCAGTCCAAATTTCAGAGTTTGTTTCTTTATACTTTCATAGATATGATCTGAGGAATTTAGAGATTTTGCAAACTCCCGAATTACATCCCAAACAGGTGACGTAGGAAAAATAGCCATAACATCAGATTGAAATTTCATAAGAAGTTACAGAAAGAGGACAGACTATAGTTTCCTGTATATCTTTTTCAGATTTGAAGGTCAAAACTGTGACATGTGGCACTTCATACAAGCTCACTCTTCTGAAACGGTCTATAATTATGTCATCGCGGGAGATTGGGAATAAATCTTTCTTCAGGAATCCAATTGCAATCAGACTTATGGAGTTAGAAATAGGACTCAAAGGTCTATTACAAACCTATATTTTAGAACTTAAAGATCCAAAATTACAGAGTTACAGTTGTTTCAAGATCGAGCTCCTAAAATCAAGAAAAATCGAGATGAGGAACTTTAATGGCAAGGATCCGGTAAAATGGATACTACAAATGGAGAAATATTTTGATCTACATGGTGTACCACTGTTACAAAAGGTATGTATTGCATCTTCATATTTAGAACAAGATCAATTTTTATGGTATAAAGGGATTTTTTCTCGTAAACCACTTGTTATGTGGTCAATTTTCACAGAGGAAATTATAGCACATTATGAGGATACAAAGAGCGACGCCTTCTTTAGAGCAACACCACAACAATTGGATGAAAAAAGAGCAAAAGGGATTTGTTACAAAATGGAAAGAAAAATTATGGCAACAAGGAAGTCTACCCTTCACAACCATAAAGATGGAAGTATTGTTTCTCCTTGCCTTCCACAACCTACAAGGGCTGCAACACAACAATTGGAAGAAAAAGAGAAAAAGGGCTTTGTTACAATTGTGATAGCAAATGCACTAAAGGTCATGAGTGTGCTGAGAAGAAATTATTCTACATATATTATGAAGAGGAGGAAGGAAAGGATCAAGAAACATCAAAAGAAGATGATATACACTAGGAACCAACCCCAGAGAAAGAAGAAATGAATCCGACCATATCTTGTAAAGCATTGGCAAGAATTAACACTCCTCAAACTCTCAAGATAGAAGGACATATCAAGAAGAAAAAGGTTCAAGAAGTGAAAGATCACATTGAGAAAGAAGAAATGAATCCAACCATATCTTGTAATGCATTGGTCAGAATTACCACTCCTCAAACTATCAAGATAGAAGGACATATCAAGAAGAAAAAGGTTCAAGCAGTGAGAGATCACATCGAGCATCAATAACGAGTTCTCCAACTTTTAAAGGATAACGCCACTTTGGTGCAGAATCGAGTGAAACAACAGGGAGATCAACATCGCAGTGAATTTTTTTTTATGTAGGTGATTGGGTATTTTTACGGCTACATTTCAATCAAGCTATTTATGAGAAGGAAATGTTGGCAATACTACATGCACTTAAGAAATGGTGACCTTACCCAATGGGAAGACACTTCAAGGTAAAAAATGGATCATGATAGTCTTAAATACTTTTTAGAACAAAGATTAGCTTTAGAAGAATAGAAAAAATGGGTCACAAATTTGTTGGGTTATGACTTTGAAATCATCTACAAGAAAAGGGAAGCAAAATTTTGTTGCAGATGCACTCTCAAGAAAGGATGAGGACGTGGAAGCATTGTTTTGTGCTATTTCTATTATCCAACCAGATTTGATAAACAAAACAAGGTATGAATGGAAGAAGGACGAAGAACCGTGTCCACTCATTCAAAAGTTGCAGAAGATCCCAATTCAATCAATATTGCCAAAACCTCAAGATGAAGGAAAAATCATATTGGAACCCGGAGTAGTCACAGAAACAAGAACCTGACAGCTACGAAATCAATCAATTTCAGAGTATCTCATCAAGTGGAAGAACTTACCCATTGAAGATTCCACATGGGAGGACAATAATTTTATACAGAAGCATCAAGAACTACTGAAGCATTGAGGACAATACTTTTTTAAGGAGAGGGGCATGTTAGGCCCCTATACTACTAGTGTAACCCCTTATTGTTATTAGTACAACCCCTTTATTATATTGTTGTACCCATGTAGTCCCCATATTGTTATTATTGTGCTCCATGGAAGCCCACTATTGTTATTATTGTGCCCTTACATTATTATTGTTATGTCGGCTTTGATTATATTATGACCCCTTAGATTCTTATACATAGAAAGGAGGTCTTGTCATTTGTATCATCCAAGAATTGTTCATTTGTGTAATGTAAAGGAGGTTTCCCCCTCGAAGAGGCTGAATTCTAAAGCATTGATCTATCTTTTCTATATTTCTGTGAGCTCGTTTCGTAACACTCTACAATCCAACACTTGTGGGCAACATTTCTTCCATTTTCATAATAGACTTGCAATAAAACAATCTGCTCATATATCAAACTCTAAATACATGCCTTTCAACATAATCTTCGCCATAATCAATACGTCATATGTTTAAAATTGACAGCTACAGTCACAATCATTATAGAAATTTTGAGGTTTAAAATGGGTTTGTTAAAGAATATTATAAAATAATAGTGGAAATAATAAAATAAGATTAGATTACCTCATCAAGTTTTGGAGGAAAAAAAAAAAAAAAAACTTCTTTTTCAACTCGTATTTTCAACTCACCTCCCAATGATTTTACTCAAATTTCTAGTGGGAAAAATCATTGGATGGATAATTAAATCTTTCATCCAAGGAGTACCCATGTTACATATTTTTTATGGACCCTGCCACACAAAAAATGTGAAATACATGAAAAAACGTGATTGCAATTACATTTTTTCATGTATTTCACATTTTTCATTTAGTAGGGTCCATCAAAAGTATGCAACATGTGTACTTCTTGGATGCAAAATTAAATCATGCATCCAATGAGTTCTCTTGCTAGAAGTTTGAGTAAAATTGTAGGGAGATAAGTTGAAAATATAGGTTGAATTTTTATTTTTTTTTATATTATCATTTTACCTTTTACTCCAAAAATGGTGAATCATCCCCCATGGTTCACATCATCATATTGAATCCTTTTGTTTCCTATAAAGTTGATTTTAGTTGTACATTTTTGTTTTCAGGCCCATTTTCGACCTCCTAATTTCTCTAATGTTATCATTGAAAAAGTATGCAAAAAAGTCATATTTATGACTTTGACCAAGTCGGCCTCAAAGACCATCAATTCAACTCCATAGTGGAAAAGGACCCTCATCAACCACATATAAATAGATCTTCGTTGACCCTCTTTTGGAACATCACATCCTCCACGTCCATTCAATCTAAAATTGTAGAGAAATTTCACACGTATGAAGGAGGAAGCTTATTTCTATTTAACCAAGAGTTGAATTTATGTTATCTTTTGACTTGTGTTGAGTTTTTTTGACTGGGCTGTTTTCTACTGCTTTGACCGAGCTCTTTGACTGTGCATGAAGGCTAAATATTCCAAGAATATTTGAATCTATTTGACTGCTATTTTGGGCATATTTTTTGAGGTTTCCCATAGGCTTTAACTAGGGTTTGACTGAAGCATTTGAACAAGAAGTGCGGAAGAATTTGACTCTGTTTCAACCAAGATTACGATTATACTTGGAGGCTGAAGCTTTGGCAGGAATATTCTTTGTGTTGGCAAAATATATGAATTTTTGTTTCTAGGCATTGACTGAATGTTTGACTGTACTTTCACCATAGGTTAACTAAAGCATTTTACCAAACTTTCACAGACCAAAATTTAGCTCTCTATTACAAATCTAAATTTTAACTAGTGTTTCTTGTATTATGTCTCATTTATTGGTTTTCAATTGGTTAACCTGGAAAATGAAAGGTTTGACTTTGATTGGTTTATGGATGTATTATTGGACTATGTATCTCTTGTTGAACATTTTTTGATTAAGAAGAAGAAGAATTGGTTCTGGATATTACCCCTTCTGGGTTTTTTCCTTGGTATTTGACCAAAAATATTTGTGTTTCATTGTGCTTGGCTATCTTCTATTGTGCATTATTTTTTACTGTTCTATCTATAATTGCTTAACCTTTCCTAGGATGAATGGAATTGTTTTAAGTGATTATAACAACATAGAACACATGTGAAAATTTAACATGGTATTAGAGTTGAGGTGAATATTAGCCTTTGGAGACCAGAGAACACCTGTTTGAGACACTTTTCATGTTGATTGGGGATCAACTCTTTTAGACGACATGAATTCCTCCTACTTCAAGATTGAAGAGAAGATGAATGATGCTTCCAAAATTGCAACATGGAGGGCTAGATTAGATATTACTCTTAAAGACAATGATTTCATGGAATATGTGGAGGGAAAGGTAGATGAAACTCCTAGGAATGTTAAAGCCAATGTCAAATCCAAGTACAAGAAGGGTGAGATAAAGGCTAAGAAGATCCTTATTGATTCTCACAGAGATCGCCTCATTAATTATGTATCAAAGTTGAAGAAGTCAAAGGATATGTATGATAAATTGATTGGGATGTATAAACTCAACAATCTCGGCCATGTCATTTCCTTGAAGAGTCAACCTCGTGACATCGAGATGACTAAGTTAGAATCTATAATAGGATACTTCATGAGAATATCTCAAGTAAGAGATCAACTTCTTCCCATTGGAGAAATCATTCTTGATAAGGAGCTTGTGCAAATGACCCTTGGAGGACTTCCCATGTTTTGGGAGACATTTCTTATAGGCATTAGTAGCAGAAAGGAGCTCCCTTTATTTGATGAACTCTTGGGTTCTTTCACTCAAGAAGAATCTAGGCTTATTTCTAGAGGAAAAATTCAGAGACAAGAGGAAGGCGAACCTACAACATTTGCAACAAATGTCAAGAAAGGGAAAGGGAAAGGAAGAACTTCTAAATGAAAGTTAAAGAAGCTAACTCCAGCATTCAACAATAATATAAGGGACTTGTGTTGGCATTATGATACAGGTGGTGTCCTTGATGGAAACTCACATATATGATAACTAGATGGTGTATCCACAGGTCAATTCAAATATGATAAAGTGATGCATGATGGCAACTCACATTGTAACAGGCCAATTCAGAGGTAAAAAAGTAATGGCACAAAAGAACAAGATGATGGGACAAAGGATTGCATATCAGAATTAAGAAATTGAGGAAAGAGAATGTTTTAAGTTGTATACAATGTTTAACCTAGTCCAAGTCATGTATACAAGCGGGTACACATAATAAAAGACACGTATACGTATTCACACAGTTACACAGAAGGAAAAGCGCGTATGGGATGGAAAATTAAGGTTAAATAATGCCAAGTCCATACCATGGTATTAACCCACAATATTGAGCGAAATAAAGGTTACTTGATCCCGTCTAGAATACCATAGGTTCTAAGTGTTGTTTTGGTGCATGGTATTGACAAAGTCTCTAAGTATATAAGGAGGAGAAAATCAAAGGGCTAAATGTGCAAGTGAAAGGGTTTTTCAGGAATACTTTTATTTGAAGTATATTTTGTGCTGTAAGGGCTATGGTTATGATATAGATCTGAAACATCTTGTTCACCCTTGGATGCAATGTTGGATCAGGATCATGAGACCTAAAATGACTTATCATTGTATGATTTGATAATGGATAGGCTAGATCTGAGTGCTAATGCATGTTTTATCCTTTAAATGCTATGATTTGGATATTCTGAAGTCTTGAAAAGCTGTGAAGTTATAAGTCATTATTTGTAGATCTATACGCTAGTTCACCTCGGTGAAGGTATGTATACATGTGGATTCGACACTTCCAAGTGGAATATGTAGAGGAAGCACTTGTTGTTCAAAAATGACTAATCTATCTTATCAGAGTTGTTGTTTTAATACTGTTTCTCAATGATGTCTTCGTTATATATGAAGTTAAACTAATTGTATAAGGAGATTGAGTCTGGCTAACTGATTGATTGAGTAAGAAGGATAATCTTTTGTTGTTATCTATATAGAACTTTGTAATTTGACAGTAGATCTTTAGAATGTCTTTGGTTAGTACACTTTTTGGTTTAGAAGTTTTATGATTCAGTGTCTTTAGAGGTATACTCAGGTTAAGTTAAAGAAAGT
This sequence comes from Pinus taeda, assembly GCA_000404065.3. Classification (NCBI taxonomy): domain Eukaryota; kingdom Viridiplantae; phylum Streptophyta; class Pinopsida; order Pinales; family Pinaceae; genus Pinus; species Pinus taeda. The sequence continues at coordinate 119,022 of APFE030311155.1, read as the reverse complement.
AGCGTATACACATAGGTTGTCCTCATTAAAGTGACGTATACATTATGACAGATGATTTTTTAAGTTGCAGTTGGTTCTGGTTGTTGATGCAGTGTTCTGGTGATAATGATTTGACTATTTAGATTTATTAATTGTGTTTTGCTTCAGAATTGATGGGTTTCAGTGATTAGTTGAGGTAGTTGTGTTTGATGGTTGAATTGCAATGGTGATTGATTTTGAGCTTCAATGTTATTGATGGGTCCAGTCTGAAAATTTGATGAAACATGGCCTACATATTGTGTTGATGTGTACTAGGAGTATCCATTCTAAAAATTTATGAAATGTGGTCCCTAGATAAAGAGTGAAGGTGGTAGCCTTTTGTAGGACAACGCCTACATACTGGTAATCATATTAGCCAGTAAAAGCGCTAGGGGGTTGGAGCTCCCTTCCAGTAGAAGCTGGAAAACAAGTGAAGGTTGTAGCCTTCAGCAAGTAGATGCCTACGTACTGGAAAGAGTTTGCACCAGTACAAAACTTGTAAACACTTTTATAATAAGAAGATTGAATATTGAGATGACAAATCGGGTGGTTTTTTCCCACATTGGGTTTCCACATGAAAAATCTCGGTGTTCGTGTGTGCTGCTTATGTGTGTTGATTTATTTTTTTCTTACTACATCTGTCTACTTCTTAGTAAATGCATCACACTCTAACTTAAGTTAAATAGATAATGAATTAGTTTATGAACATGTTTTTCGACGATAATCACATCAAAATCCATTTGTCGACTTTTTTCGAACTAGCAAGTGTGGTTCATTGTCAACTTGTCCTAGCGATGAACCACACTTGCTAGTTTGAAACACGTCAACAAATGGATTTTGATGTGATTATCGCCGAAAAACATGTTCATAAACTTGATATGGATCACAGGGTCCTTAATTCAATAATGAATTAGTTGTTTTACAAGTTTATAATCTATATGCTAGTTTCAGTCATTATGATCGCGGACATATGCTGTTTGGTTTTTGTAAAATTGTGTATATAGTTTGAAAAAGAAAATTATTATTGTGAAAGTTTAAATACTGATT